>WAAB01024653.1:0-17007 GCA_013389865.1 Piaya cayana
TTCCATGATCTTGAACAATCGCTGTATAGTTCAGAGGGAAGAAATTGGTCTACAATTATTCACTTGTTGCCTAAAATATTGATTTTCAGTACAAATTACATATATCAAAAGTAGGTCAAACTCCATCGTTGCCTGTTATAGTTACTCTCATTCTGATCATTGAAAGGTTTTTCATAAGTGAAGTCAGCAGGCAATAAACTGCATAAGACGTTGGTTCGAGTTTGGGGGGGGGAAATACTGAAAATGTTAATATTAAGACTGGAAAGTAGAAAAATGCATTAGACCTTTATAACAATGTAATTAAATTTCGGTCTTAGGAGCACTGCAGAACAACATAAAATGTCAAAAAGTCAAGATGAATTAATCTAAAGGAGAAATGTAAACAGGGAATGAAACTATTAGTATTCCATGAATGTGAAACATCTTTAAGGTCCCTTCCAACCCAAATTATTCTATGATTCTTAGAGGGTTTGACTGTGTGATTCTGTGGTTTACACTTTCATAATCAAAAGAAGCCAATTCCTTTGGTTACATTCTATAAAATCTGACTTCTTAAAACTTTAAAGCACTTACTCAATTTAGTTGAAAAGGAAATTATAGTACAGTTATTTGTTGACAATTTGGTTAAAAATATTCACAGTGGATACACAAATAACTGCTTCTGAACTCGTAGCGCTGGTGTTGCAAAGGTAACGAATACACGCATAGAGCATTATCAACAATTCACTACTTGCAAGTATGAAAAAAAATCAAAAGAGCTTAATAATAAAAAATTGTTCCCTCACTTCCAGTATTTTCTTTAAACTTATCTGCTGCGGTGCAGACAGGGTATTTGACAAGTGGTTAAGCAATAAATTCTGGTTGGCTTTGGAAAAAGAAAAAAAGCCTGTATTTTAAAATAGCATTTTTACAAGTGTTTGTATATGTGTGTACTTTCACCTTGACAAACAAAAGCGTTGGTAACACCACTGAGGTTGGTTAGAAAAGGAAATAGAGGTCACCCTCCTGGTAGGATTCACAGAATCATAGAATTACCAGGTTGGAAGAAACCCACCGGATCATCGAGTCTAACCATCCCCATTAATCTCTAAACCATGTCCCTCAGCGCCTCATCCACCTGTCCCTTAAACCCCTCCAGGGAAGGTGAATCAACCACCTCCCTGGGCAGCCTGTTCCAGTGTCCAACGACCCTTTCTGTGAATTTTTTTTTCCTCATGTTCAGCCCAAACCTCCCCTGGCAGAGCTTGAGGCCATTCCCTCTCGTCCTGTCCCCTGTCCCTTGGGAGAAGAGCCCAGCACCCTCCTCTCTACAACTTCCTTTTAGATTGTTCGCAGGCATGAAGGTTGCAGAGTAGCCCGCTCAGTTGGTCCATTAAAGTGATACCCAGTGCCACCAGCTTTGGCATTTAGGGACTGTACAGCTACTCAGAGTAGTGCTGTAATCAAAACTGAGATGTTTTAAAAGAAACGTTCAGCTAAGTTTTGTCAGGAATGGTTTGCAGACACACACCTCTTCCTCTTCACACATTTTCATGAAGTGAAATGTTCAGGTTTTCATTATAAGATGGACATTGCAGCACATTTTCTTCTCGATGAGAACGTTTCATAGAATCATAGCATAGTTTGGGTTGGAAAAGACCTTAAAGATCAGCCAGTTTCAATCCCCCTCTAGATAGGGCTGCCCAAGGCCCCATCCAACGTGGCCTTCAACACCTCCAGGGATGGGGCAGCCACAGCTTCCCTGGGCAACCTGTTCCAGGGCCTCACCACTCTCATTTTGAAGAAATTCCTCCTTAAGTCCAGTCTAAATCTATTCCTCACCAGTTTATACGCATTGCCCCTCATCCTATCACTACAAGCTTTTTTTTAAAAGTCCCTCTGCAGCTTTCTTGGAGGTCCCCATCTAAGGATGCTTTACATTTTAGTGTAGGGTTGTATTACTCTGCACTTTCTAACTTGTTGTGAAGAACAGATAGTTAAAATTGAAGTCATTTGTATATTCTTAAGTCCGCAATAATATGTATCCGAGCAAAACCAACCAAGATAAATCTTTGTCTTTTTAATTTCCTTTAAGAATTTGATAATGGAAACGGTTGCAGGCATCAGCCAATTAGATAAATAATGCATTGTGTGAAGGAAACTTCTACAAACAAAGTAATATTCACATTTTCAGCTGCTACTCGAGATTTTGATAGTAAATGGAACAGAGGGAACCAAAAATCAGGAGGCAGGAGATAATACCTCCTTTTACAACCGTGCCAAAAAAAGTCAGTGTGACCTTAGTAAAAATGCAGTTATAAAAGGGAGAAAAAAAATGCCTAAACACAAAAATCTAGCAGTCATATATGAAAGCTGTAAGAAAAAAAGGGGAGGGGTAGGAAGAGAACTATACGTATTGAATTATTAGTTTTGTTTTCCCTCTCAATCCATTTGAACACATAGAACGGTATTTGATTTGCAGCAAGAAGTTGAAGGCGATATTAACGCCTTGAAAAGTCATTTAAAAATCAAGTATTCAAGATCCTCTAAATTTTACTTGCAGGCAACAGTTTGCCATAAAAAATATGTTTGACAGGCAGTGAGTGCAAGCATCATCAATTTTAATATCACATTAAAAAAAAAATCACTTACCTGGAAATATGTCTGTAGGGAAATGGATAAAAACTATAGGAAAACTATTCAAGAAGGAGAACATTTTTTTTTGCTTGGTGTACAAAGCAAGATCTCAGGAAAACTTGTCCTGTAATTGTTACCTTTTTGACAGGTTATAATTTTCTTCTGAAGCTGAAGGCACAAATCGTTGAGATGGTCAGCCTGCCAGTACTTAAGAAACACTTTTCGGACTCCTATCTAGAATACAAACAGCAGGAAAACATTCACCATCAACAAAAGAAAAGGCGAAAAGGATGACAGGTAAATAACAATAATACATATACTATCCAGCTAAGGGTTTATATGAGATCTGCTATTTAAGAACATTATAATGCCAGTACTTTTACAAAATAGAATCCTAGAATCATAGATTAGTTTGCCGTGGAAGGGACCTTAAAGCCCATCCAGTTCCAACCCCACTGCCATGGGCAGGGACACCTCCCACTAGATCAGGTGCCCAAGGCTCCATACAACCTGGGCTTCAACATCTCCAGGGATGGGGCAGCCACAGCTTCCCTGGGCAACCTGTTCCAGGGCCTCATCACCCTAATGATGAAGAAATTCCTCCTTACGTCTAGCCTCTCTCCAGTTTATACCCATTGCCCCTAGTCCTATCACTCCAACCCATTGTGAACAGTCCCTCTCCAGCTTTCTTGTAGCCCCTTCAGGTACTGGAAGGTCACTCTAAGGTCTCCTCAGAGCCTTCTCTTCTCCAGGCTGAACAACGCCAACTCTCTCAACCTGTCCTCATATGGGAGGTGCTCCAGCCCTCTGATCATCCTCGTAGCCTCCTCTGGCCCTGTTCCAACACCTCCATATCTTTCTTAAGCTGAGGAATAACTTGGTTGAATAAAAAAATCTACTTGGAAAATACAAGCAAGCTGTCAGGTACAGTCCCCCTTCAGTTTCAAAAACATCCAGACCAAACACTATAATCTTCAAGTTAAATACAGGTTAGGGAAAAAAAAAAAACATTTGGAATGTAATTACACTAACGTGTTAGACAACATAACAGAAAATAGGTTTTAACTTGTATGAAATGGGGATGTGGGCAAAGTGAAAGGTGGCAGGTCATAAACACATGGAACAGAAAATGGTAACAGTTAACTGTCATTTGTGGAGGAGGAAGAATTTAACCCAAGTTGGAATATGAGAGAAACTCCCTGCCCTTACTGAGAAAGAATCCTAACCTTCAGTAAAATTATGAAATCTAGTTCCTGGCCTTGCCTTCCTGAATCTGTGCTGCAGGTTTCCTTCTAGAATCAGGTCTGAGAAGTTAGAGAAAGAGGGACTGATTAGTTAAGAATCATCTCCTTTGCACTGGGGGTGCTGATTGATGAAAAGTTTGACATGCTCTTATTGACGTACTCTCAGCCTCATTCTCTTGACCAGTGACTCCCAACAATTTTTTACTTTTCTTTCAAAGTTCAATCTTTTCCTTGTCGTCTTAGCGCTCTGACTTTCTCCTTCACCCGCCATCTGTTCTGAAATCGGCTTCTTTCCCAGGGTTTGCTAAGTTTCCTCAGGAATCTTTTTTTCTGCCCCTACTTCTTTTCCTCCTTATTTCTTTAAAAGGTGCTAAGAAAAAGTGGTTGATGACTTTATTCATTGAGGCTGCACCTTGAATCTGTGTCCAGTTTTGGGCCTCTCACTACAACGAAGACATTGATGTGTAAGATGAAGCTGATGAAGAGGCTGGAGAATAAGCCTTATGAGACACGGTTGAGGGAACTGAGGTTGTTTAGCCTGGAGAAAAGGAGGGGACACCTTAACACTGTCTACAGCTACCTAAAAAAATGGTCATAGGGAGGTTGGTGTGGGTCTCTTCTCTCAAGTGACAAGTGATAGGACGGGATGAAATGGCCTCAACTTGCACCAGGAGAGGTTCAGATTAGACATCAGGAAAAAAATCTTGACTGAAAGTGTTCTTAGGCACTGGCAGAGGCTGCCCAGGGAGGTTGCTGAATCCCCATCCCTGGAGGAATTTAAAAGGCAGGTATCTGAGGTGCTCAGAGATCTGGTTTAGTAGTGGACAGGTGTGGTTGGACTCTATGATTCTTCAGTTTAAATCTAATTCTCTTCTACGCTTCTAATCCTGTATCAGCAACAAGGAAACTTTAATTAAATTATCAGTAGTTATTANACTTCTAATCCTGTAACAGCAACAAGGAAACTTTTCATGCTTACCCAGCAAACCATACCAATTTTCTCCTCTCTACCCAACAAGTTCTATTTTTGTGCCTTCAAATTTCTTTCAGGACACTAGAACTCCACCTTGGTTTCTCCCATCACATCCACTCTGTCACTGAGTCTATGAATTCTTTAATAACCGCACATCAAATGACTATTTTGTCCATCCATCCATCAAAATACGTATTGAACTTTTCTTATTACTAGCTGTGGCTATTAAGCCCTCCATCTTCTCGCTCACATCACCTTAAATCTAGAATTCTTCCATAAGAAAAACTGGATTATTCATACTGTTAACTGTAATTAAATTATCAGTAGTTATTATAATAACCATTTGGATCTCAGTAGCTCTTGGACAACAAAAGCCTAGATACAAATACTAAATAAAATCATATTCTTCTACTCTGATTATATTTTCCCTTTATAATCCACTTTTCCTTTTCACATACTCTTTACATGACATTGAACAGTGAAAGGTTTCCCTGCCCATGTCAGAGGGGTTGGAAGTGGAAGATCCTCAAGGTCCCTTCCAACTCAAACTATTCTATGATTCTCTGATTCTCTGATTCATTGTAGAGTCACAACGCTGGTTGGTGGACATGCAAAGCATTAGTGCTCTTTTCTCCAGTCCCACACTCTAGGGAAAACATAAATGGAGTGATTGTGGTATCACTTATGCTATGAACTTCATTAGCAGAAGCCTACTGAAATTTTTAAGTGAATGAAGAAATAGAAAATGTCAATATAAATTCATTTTTACAAACAGATAAAAGCTATTTATAGATTTTACGTCATATGTCAGGTCTATGGAGAGCAGAGCTCTAGACAGAAGTATGTAGAGAAGAAACTGCTATAACCCATTTGATGATGCTAGTATGGCTGGAGATCTGTGTTGCTCAGCCTTTGATTCTATGATTCTATGATTCTATGAAAAGCAATAATGCTGAAAAATGTTGGAATTTCATATGCCAGATATCAAAACAGTGTTCGAGGCTGCCTCCCGTCTTCATTCTGCTCTTTTGTCTAATCACAAAACGTTTCCTGCTTGCCCAGGGGAGGAAAAAAAGGTTAAAATGTTCATCCACTGAAGCACTCACTTTTCAATACTTTCTGGACTACAAAGTGATCTCATCTGAGCCTGAAATTTTCATGTCATTCAGACTCTTGTAAAAGTAAACCATCTGTGACTTACAGTCATAGTTATTTTAATTAGTAAAGCATTAGGGTTTTAAATGTTATTTTTCAAAATGACACATTTTTTTTTTTAAAGATTAAATAAAATTGTCATTGATGACTACCAAAGCTTCAATTACTGCTACAGGCGTCTCTTCTTTTTTTTTTTTTTTTTTTTTTCCTGGGTGGAAGAATAAAGAATGGGAGGGAGCTGTTCTTTCTCTCTTTCTTCTCCTTCTTTTTTATTTTTTTTATCTTACAGAAAGGGTGTAGGAGGTAGAAGTACAGACATTCAAAACTACGGAATGGATGCAGAGATGGTGTGTAGGTGGCATGGAGGCAGTATTAGCTCATACTTAATAGGTGTCAAGGGAATCTGTAAAGCTGTTCTTTAGTTTAAAAAAAGGCAATTTGGGGGAGTGCTGTGTGTTTCTGGCAGTACTTTCAAAATAGCTACCTACAAAAGGCAGAGAACTATAATCTAATGATATTTTACACAATGACACACATTTTCACAGCGCATTAATGAAATGTAGGGGGGAAAAAAAGCCTTAAACCTATTGTAAAAATGTGTCTTTTTTTCTTGCAGTGTATACGTCTGCAAGAATATAACAGCAAACACATTTACAATGTACTGATTTCTTATAAGGACTGAAATGTTGTTTTCAAAGCCTTACTCTTTCTCTCCTTTATTTTTTTAGATTTTCTTCACATATTTTGAGTTGTCCTTTGTCTTTGGCAAACTGGTGACCTTTCACTGTGGTGCCTGGAGGAGAAGGACCTGGGGGTGTTGGTCGACAGCCGACTGAACACGAGCTAGCAGTGGCCCAGGTGGCCAAGAAGGCCAAGGGCATCCTGGCTTGGATCAGAAATGACATGACCAACAGGTCCAAGGAGGTTATTCTCCCTCTGTACTCAGCACTGGTGAGACCACTCCTTGAATACTATGTGCAGTTCTGGGCCCCTCACCATAAGAAGGATGTTGAGGCTCTGGAGCGAATCCAGAGAAGAGCAACAAAGCTGGGGAGGTGACTGGAGAACAGGCCTTATGAGGAATGGCTGAGAGAACTGGGGGTGTTTATCCTGGAGAAGAGGAGGCTGAGGNCATGTTTTAGTGTTTGATGGGAATGGTTTGACTTGATGATCCGGTGGGTCTCTTCCAACTTAGTTGTTCTATGATTCTATGATTCTATGATTCTACGATAGATACTGAATAAACCTACAGTTTAGCACAGCTTATGTGCGTCCTTAAGATAAATTATGTGAACAGTCCAATATTCATATTAAGCATTCATGGAAGTGCTTGTCAAGAGATGGAATGAGAAAGGGAAGAAAAATAGTCCTTCCTTTTTCAAAAACTACTCAAGACTCATAGTTTTTGAACTTGTGAATAGACAAAAAGGACTACTCGATAGGAAAGGAGGAGATCAAGAAATATAAGATGCGTATAAGAAATCCTCAGTGGAGGGAACCCTACCCCAGTTTGATCTCATGGGCTCTCTGTACTTACTGGACCTACCACTCTGGACTTTCAAATTTTAGATATGTAGGGGTTACAACAGAATTAAAAAAAAAACACAAAAGCATCTCTCTGTGTGACCTGAGAAACATAAACATGATTCAACAGGGACAGCAACGACAGAGAAAGTAAACTGAGGTAGAAGATTGAAAAAATAAATCCAGACAAATAAGGGATGAACACTGGGAACAAAATATAAAGCGAAGTATCTAGAAATAGAAAAAGAGAAGAAAACAGGAGAAAAGTGTGAAGACAGGTACAAGGGGTGGGTTGGGGAGAAGCATTGAAAGAGATATATAGATACGAGAGTTCTGGATGCAAAAAGATATTAGAAAGAAAATAAAGACCTTGAATGACCAGTAATCATTATCAAACTCTGCAAGATAGATGGAGAGAGGAAGGAATATACTGTAGAGGGGAAAAAAAAAAGAGAGAATTAGCAACCAAAACCAGAGCTCCACGTTGACCGACTGAGCTAGTGAGTGTTCTGAGGAAAAGTGAACCATCCACCCTGTTCTCTGGTCAAGGGGATAGG
This sequence comes from Piaya cayana, assembly GCA_013389865.1. Taxonomy (NCBI): domain Eukaryota; kingdom Metazoa; phylum Chordata; class Aves; order Cuculiformes; family Coccyzidae; genus Piaya; species Piaya cayana. The sequence continues at coordinate 8,070 of WAAB01024653.1, forward strand.
ATGGACTTGTACGGTGTGGCACAAAATAGCTGCTTGCAGGTGGTTGGCCCAGGCCACCCTTTTGGTAGTACTGGTGATGTTCAAACTCACTCTATGGGGAGTGAAATCCCTCTATGGGGATTTCTGCTACTAGCTACTATTATTATCCAAAATATAATATGATGAATAATGGGACAAAGATGTAATAGATCAATGAAATTTTGCTGATATAATTTAAAGTATGAGGGAAATAGAGCCTGATCTAATGAGAGGTGTGTCCACCTATGGCAGGGGGGTTGGAACTGCATGGTCTTTAAGGTCCCTTCCAACCCAAACCATTCTCTGGTTGTACAGTCAATGACGTCTCTGTCTCTCTCCAGGCTGAACAACCTCAACTCTCTCAACCTGTCTTCCTAGCAGAGGTGCTCCAGCCCTCTAATCACCTTCATGGCCTCCTCCGGACCTGTTCCAACAACTCTACATCCTTCTTATGTTGGGGAGTCCAGAACTGGGCGCAGGACCCCAGGTGGGGCGTCCCAAGAACGAAGAAGAGGGCGGAAAATCCCCTCCCTCAACCTTGGTGGCCACAATTCTTTTGATGCAGCCCAGGACACAGTTGGCTGCAAACACACTTTGGTGGCTCATGTTGCCTTTCCTATCAATCAGCACCCCAAGTCCTTCTCCGCAAGGCTGCTCACAATTGTGTCATCCCCCATCCTGTCTTGAAACCATGGATCATTCTGCTTTACGTGGAGCAGCCAATACTTCCACTCAATTTATCTCTAAAGTTACTGCATATAACCTTGCACCTCTAACATTAATAGCAAAACTCTCACAGCCTTCTGCAGAAGTTAAACAAGTCTATTAGTTTCACTGTGTCTGGAGTAGGAATAGTTTTATTTGATTTAGAAATCTCTTCTTCTCTTATATCTGGCGTGCTTAACAGCAAGTAGCTAAGCTTGTCGTTATCAACTATATATTTAATCTGGAGTACACCTTATCTAGGTTGTGTGCGGAGTCGGGATGCAAAAATCTGCTTTTCAATAGAAGTTCTGCACTTCTATAATTCTCATAGTTAAGCTCAGCTCGTGCCTGAGACTGCAGGGTATGCCAGCTTCAATGAAACAGCTATTTTGTTGTCACAGTGTAGTTATCTCCAGCTCAGCTTACCCAAGTAACAGCAACATTTCATAAACCTATCAACACTTGCCTAATAAATAGTTTCTCCTAACACAGAAGCTGCTGAATCAAGTACCAGACTTTGGCTTGCTGATAGTGTTTGCTCTTATGCTCTATTAACCAGTAGAAAATACACCAAAATTGGATTCACGTATTGGATCTTCTGCAGTTGTTCTCTATTTTTAAACAGGCTGCAGTATTTCCAAGAGAAGAAAGTGCTTTTTTTCTGTGAGTAGACTCTGGGATTTGTTGTTTTTTTGGCTAATCAAACACTCCACAAACAGAACTTGCATGAGAGAAATAAATTGCCAAGCTGGAAATAAATACAAAGAAACCATTTGCTTTACTCGTGTTTTGGGCTCTTACTTCCAAACACTGATTTACTTTCCTCTCCTCACAGTTAATATCAACTGAAAAAAAATTGGATGGTGAGCTACATTATCAGAAGGAAGTTAAATAAAGTGTCATCCAGATTCACTCAGACATTAAGTCATAGAATCATTGAATAGTTTGGGTTGGAAGAGATCTTAAAGATCAGCCAGTTCCAACCCCCCTGCCATGGGCAGGGACACCTCCCACTGGATCAGGCTGCCCAAGACCCCATCCAACATGGCCTTCAACACCTCCAGGGATGGGGCAGCCACAACTTCCATGGGCAACTACCTTTCCTGGTGTCTCACCACCTTCATCGTGAAGAAATTCCTCCTTATGTCTAGTCTCAATCTGCCCCTCTCCAGTTCATACCCATTGCCCCAGGTCCTATCACTCCAAGCCTTTGTAAACAGTCTCTCCCCAGCTTTCCTGTAGGCCCCTTCGGGTATTGGAAAGTCATGAGATATATATATCTATATATTTATATACTGCAAGTCCATATATTTCTTTTTCCCCTCTAATGGAGAGTTTTTTGACAACCTCATCGTCTGATGATGTAATATGAGCAGGAGGCTGATTTCAGGTACGTGTTGTTTTCTTCCAAAATTCATCATCCTTGATGAGGACAGTGGAGCTATCTATTATTTCAGTCAATTTATCTCCCCGAATTTGCAACATCTCTTCAAGGAAGTGCAAGTCTCAGTGTTGGAGAAGACTTTTTTTTTTTTTTTGACTTATTCATGAATCCCTGCATCAAATAGATTTTCAGTTCCAGCAGTGACTCATTTGAAGTAGTTACTGCTAGCAACAGTGACTGAATAAACTGGTTATATGTATAGCCCCCTACTTGTTGGATGATTTTTAGTGATGCAGTACAGACGACTCCTTTTCTCTGCCTTTGAAAGCTGACATCATTCTTGGTTCCTAATTCCTTTTTTTCCTTCCCTTTCTTCACCCCCCTTCTCCCTTTTACAATTTTTTCCTTTTTTTTTCAGAATCCTCTGCTGTAAAAGCATAGAGGAGGGCAGTCATGACAACTGCAGATTGTATAAGCTTCCTCATTTAGATTGTTATTTAAAGTTCAACCTTCATGATTAGTCAAATGAATCAGAAAGATAATTGAGAGAAAGGGATTATGTGACACAGACATTAGTCACTACAGCCGATAGTTGGGTATATGGGTTTGTATCACCTGTACAAAACTTGTTGGTATCAAGCTTGTATTCACTGGGAATTTGTAAGAAATTGCCTGGACTTATGAACATTTTCCTATATTTTTCTTCCACAATTATCATACTTCCATCTGTTTGTTACAGAATCATAGAATTGTTTGGGTTGGAAAGGACCTCAAAGATCATCCAGGTCCAACCCCCCCTGCCATGGACAGGCACACCTCCCACTAGATGAGGCTGCCCAAAGCCTCATATATGTAAATATATATAAATAATATATATATATTACACCTCTCCGTGGCTTGAAAAAGGTGTAAAGAGAGGGTCATTCATTGTCTCTTGTTCCTTTCAGCTTAGTCTTTCAGCATGCGCTTCTTAGTCACTGAGTGACAATGGTAAAACTCTCCCCCTCAAACCCTCCTACTCCATTTGATTCATCGACCTCTCTCGAGACAAAGGACAACGCCCTAGGTACTACTGTAAATTTTTACACCTGATTTCTCCTGGTGTTAATGAAATTCTTGAGTCAGAACCCCAAAACCTGTTTGAGATCATGAGCTTCAGTCCTCTGCACAATGAAGAGATTCTGTTTTGATATCTCCTTAAAGACCATCCAGTTCCAACCAACCGGCCATGGACAAGGACAGTAGATCAGGCTGCCCAAGACCCCATCCAACCTGGCCTTCAACACCTCGAGGGATGGGGCAGCCACAACTTCTCTGGGCAGCCTGTTCCAGTGCCTCACGACTCTCATCATGAAGAAATTCTTCCTTATGTCTAGTCTAAATCTGCCCCTCTCCAATTTATACCCATTGTCCCTCGTCCTATCACTACAAGTCCTTGTATAAAGTCCCTCACCAGCTTTCTTGGAAGCCTCTTCAGGTACTGGAAGGTCACTCTAAGGTCTCCTCAGAGCCTTCTCTTCTCCAGGCTGAACAGCCCCAACTCTCTCAGCCTGTCCTCGTATGGGAGGTGCTCCAGCCCTCTGATCATCCTTGTAGCCTCCTCTGCACCTGTTCAAACAGCTCCATCTCCTTCTTATATCGACAACTCCAGAACTGGACACAATCCTCCAGATGAGGTCTCATAAGATTTTGTTACAGTACAATATTTTTACAGCAGCTTTTCAGTATTTTGTACTGGTTTTTATAGTATAGCATGTAGTGTAGGATTTTACATAAAATACATACACCAAATACCTTTAAAATCCTGGTTGCACATTTACATAGTATACCTGCTTAATTGCAATCTTTTCTTTCTAATGAGAATATACCGATTTTTTTGACATAATGATCACAGCCACTCACATGTTAGAAACCTCAAAAAATCAATTTGATTCTATCCCAAAGTATACATATTAAATGTCAAATGAATACGCTGCTGCGAAGGATCTGGTGGCTTGCCACAATGGAAATGACTCAGCTAGCTTGTTTAAAGAATGATATTTTAATTGCTTTGTAGATCACAAACCTGCCAGCCTTGTAATTTACACTGCTGAAGAACAAGACGACATCTCTCCTTGGCAGACAACTTCTTCTTCTCTCCTGCTGCTGTATCAGCCAAATCTTTGTACCTAAAAAATCAGCAGAAGTAGAGTTATTCTAATGTGGAGCTGGTTGACATCTTCATAGACCTTGTCGGTTTGCCTTTGAGTCTCAAATCTGAAATGGAAGCTTAGGATTCTGCTAAGGGTGAAGAAAACAAGATGGCAAGTCAATTTAAACCTTTAACATTATTAAACATGATCTTGATTCATAAGAGTGTGGGATAAGTGATGCCTAAACCCCAAATTTTCTTCCTGTCTGTTCTTTGGATGCCTCGATGAAAAACAATGCAGAAGGAATGCAAACCCTCCCCAAATGAATTACGTTGGTTTTGAATTGAGGCACTGAAAGGAGGAAAATATCTTCTTCAGTGTCATAAAACATATGCCTATTAAGGTGCAACTCATATGACGGTGACATTGATAAAACTGTTTTCTTCCTTTTTTCTCAATTTTGAACAAAACACTTTATAGAGACATAGAATCATAGAGTAGTATGAGTTGGAAGGAACCTTTAAGATTATCCAGTTCCAAACCCCCTGCTACAGGCAGGGACACCTCCCACTAGATAAAGCTGCCCAGGGCCCCATCCAACGTGGCCTTCAACACCTCCAGGGATGGGGCAACCACAGCTTCCCTGGGCAACCTGAGTCAGTGTCTCACCACCCTCAGCATGAAGAAATTCCTCCTTAAATCTAGCCTAAACCTGCCCTTCTCCAGCTTATACCCATTCCCCCTTGTCCTATCACCACAAGCCTTTGTAAACAGTCCCTCTCCAGCTTTCTTGTAGCCTCTTCAGGTATTGGAAAGTCGCTCTAAGGTCTCCTCAGAGCCTTCTCTTTTCCAGGTTGAACAACCCCAACACTCTCAGCCTGTCCTCATATGGGAGGTGCTCCAGCCCTCTGATGATCCTTGTAGCCCNCCTTCTGGGCTGTGAGCACGCATTGTCGAGCTTCTCATTAATCAGCATCCCCAAGTCCTTCTCCCTGGGGCTGCTCTCAATCACATCACCCCCCATCCTGCACTGAAATTGGAGATTGCCCCAACCCAGGTGTAGGACCTGGCACTTGGCCTTGTTGAACCTCATGAAGTTCTCACAGACTCACTTCTCCTACTTGTCCAGATTTTAAGGAACTTGTATCAGTTTATACTATAGCAAAGAAAATCAAGAGGAGACTTGATTACAGCACTGAGCACCTTCAAAGGCACAAAATCCTAGAATTTAAAGAGTTCTTTGATATTAAAAGGCTCTTTGAAGCATCAGATGAAAAATGAATACAAGAAATTTAAGTCACAGGAAGTTAAATAAAGTATAAAATTCAAATTTTAACTGCAGAGCTATTACAATATATTACTAAAAAACAATGACTCATTTTATACATCTTGATGCTTCATGTTATTACTATATTTACTCTGAGGCATTGCTTTGCCTAGATCTGACTGCATGGAATGAGCATTATAAAAATAGAATTTTTTTTTTTAAATTATTTTTTTGAAAACGTGTCACTTCTGATTCAATTCCCAGGGAAACTGAGGCAAATTTTGATGTTTGCCTGGTAATTACATTCCCTGGCATTTTATTTGTTTTTCTTAACAGTTGAATTTACTTACAGCTCTGGTGCAACCCAAGATTGTGCTGTCCTGGGACCACTTAACAGACCATGACAGGTAAAGCTACAGGGTTGGAGTGACCAGCCCCTCTATTCCTCTCTTGTGAGACCTCATCTGAAGGATTGTGTCCATGTCTGGAATCCTCAAGATAAGAAGGGTATGGAGCTGTTGGAATGGGTCCAGAGGAGGGCTACAAGGATGATCAGAGGGCTGGAGCAACTTTCGTAAAGAGGACAGGCTGAGAGAGTTGCAGTTGTTCCACCTGGAGAAGAAAAGGCTCTGACGAGACCTTAAAGCAACATTCTAATACCTGAAAGGAGCCTCCAAGAAAGCTGGGGAGGGGCTGCTTACACAGGCTTGTAATGATAGGACTAAGGGCAATGGGTATAAACTGGAGAGGGATAGATTTATACCAGACATAAGGAGGAATTTTACTCCAAGAACGTCAATGATCCTAGGAGCTGGAGCAACGCTGGAGCAACATCTGCAGGCAACCCGCTCTAAAACCAGATTCCACCCAAATGAGCTGCTTAGACCCTTGGGTATCTCAGCACCTGCAGTTTGGAAACGTTCTCTGGTCTGGTAGCATTCCTGTCGAGGACTCCACTAGTAAATAAAATATAAGAGGACTTATTTCTGTGGCATAGAAACCATCTGGGGAAAAAAACCCAGCCTATTTATTAAGTATTCTGCTATGTTCTATTAAACTCTTTCACCTTTCAACAAAGCGTAGCCACATCTCCACTGCCTTCTGGAACTGGTCACTAGCCTGTCTAAATTTCCAAGTTGTGCCCAGGAACTGTCTGGAGAAATGCTTGTTGTAAGGGGTCAGACCTTCACCAGAGAGCCTTTTAATTAATCTAATGATCCAAATGAGCACTACAAAACTGTGCATCTTACTTTCCCCAAAAGGTTAGCTAGCTGCATGGTCACAAAGACATTTGTTTTATGGAGTGCTCTTAAGATTGAGGCCACCTCATTTCTGTATTTGTATCATGTGGATTTTCTTAGAAATTGTGGAGAAACAGAGGTGTTAGAGAGACAACTGCTGGAAAGCTGAGTAACTGCTGACTGAAACAAAGATGATTCAGCACTGACTCATGATGCATGAAGAAGTGACTGTGAAAGCGGTCAGCCTGAAACTCACAGCAGAAACACAAATAAATATATTTCATTCCTGAAGCAGAGTCGAAATAAAGTGTAAAAGGTTGAAATTCAAAGTTTGTATCAGATTTACTTTAGATCCATGCAAATGACGGGACTGCAAGAAGGCAAAACCAAATATTCCTTACAGTCTGCATTATATAGCAAGGCAGACAAAAATGATCCACTGCTTCCCCCCAGCTTTGAAAGTGTCTGAAATTCCACCACATTATCCTGGAAGTCTAATCAGTGTTCAGAATTCCCTTCTAGCCACTAAAGGAAGTTCTATTTTAGTAAAAGAGGACAGGCTAATGGTTGTGGTAGCAGAGAAAGAGCTAAAAATGGAGACTTATTCTGCTACAGACCTCCTCTGTGAACACAGCAAATCATTTGGACGATGACCCAGTTCGTTTGGAAGAGGCCCAGTTCATTTGGAAGTGACCCAATTCTGGCATTTCCCTATGTTAGACACAGAAAAGTTACGCTCTTCGCCTGGGTTAGTCACATTGTTCTCAAGACATTGTGTGAAGTTAAGCATTTCCATAGAGCGACTCGTTCTGCGCATCCTAGATATTGTTAAAATGAGAGGAGGTTGCCCTCTGGAGGTGCCTTTCCCTACTGACCACAGACGGACTCAAACTGAAGACCAGGCTGGGCAGTTGAGAGCAGTCTCACCTCTCTAAACAGCGACTAAAACGTAGGATGAAAAAGCACCTTTAGGCCTGGTGTTATCATTTGCTATCTGAGATCAATCATTTTTGTGTTCAGTTCATGCTGCAAAAATACAGAATCATAGTATAGTTTGAGTTGGAAAGGACCTTAAAGATCATCCAGTTCCAACCCCCTGCCATGGGCAGGGACACCTCCCACTGGATCAGGCTGCCCAAGGCCCCATCCAACCTGGCCTTCAACACCTCCAGGGATGCGGCATCCCCAGCTTCCTTGGGCAACCTGGAATTTCTTGACTCTCATGGTGAAGAAATTCTTCCTTATGTCAAGCCTAAATCTTCCCCCTCCAGTTTATACTCATAACCCCTCGTCCGGTAACTACAAGCCTTTGTGAACAGTCCCTCCCCAGCTTTCCTGATTTCATTCTCAGCCCAGATTTGCAAACACAGAATCACTCAGATTCTGAATCGGTTAAGATTATCGAGTCCAATCATAAACCTAACACTGCCAACTCCGCAACTAAACCGTGTCCCAGAGCATCCTGTCTATGTGTATCTTAGACGCTTTGAGGGATGGTAACAACCACTTCCCTGGGTAGCTTGTTCCAGTGCTTAACAACATTTTCTGAATAAATATTTCCTAATATCCAGTCTAAACCTTGCTTGTGATAACCTAAACCCATTTCTTTTTGACCTAGAATGTGTTACTTGGGAGAAGAGACCAACATCCACCTCGCTACAACCTCCTTTCAGGTAGTTGTAGAGAGCAATGAGGTCTCCCCTCAGCCTCCTTTTCTCCTGGCTAAACAACCCCAGTTCCCTCAGGCATTCCTCATAAGACTTCTTCTCCAGCCCCTTCACCAGCCTCATTGCACTTCTTTGGATGCTCTCCACCACCTCAAGGTCTTTCTTGTAGTGAGGAGCCCAAAACTAAACACAGTATTCACAGCCTAATATCAGTGTAAACAGCAGCTAAATGAGAATAAGAATACGGCATGTATTTGTGGCACCCCAGATTTGTCCTGGACAAAAGCGATGGTGTAACCACAAGCTTATTTGATATTTTTGGTTTGGAACTTTGGATCTTTAACATCCCTCCCAACTCAAGCTATTCTACCATTCTATGATTCTGCGTTCCGGATCACTCAGAATCACAGAATCACCTGTAGGACAAAGAGTGCATGACCACTTTTTAGAGCTTTAAAAGAAAAGTGATCTGACTCATATATCATATGTGAGCAGTGGCACATTACTGATCATAGAATCATAGA
>WAAB01024655.1:6059-63584 GCA_013389865.1 Piaya cayana
TGGGCACTGGGACAGGCTGCCCAGGGAGGGGATTGAGTCACCTTCCCTGGAGGTGTTTAAGGGACGGGTGACGAGGTGCTGAGGGACGTGATTTAGTGTTTGATGGGAATGGTTGGACTCGATGATCCAGTGGGTCTCTTCCAACCTGGTGATTCCATGATTCTATGATTGCAGTTTGTATATTCAGAAAGCAGTGATCAGCTTTTCTGTGCCTGCATTTCTACTGCTTAAAGAATGGGGATAAAACCTAATTGATATGGAATATGTGAAGATCAGAAATGCTAACTTGCAAAGCAAATAACTACCCAGTACATAAAAAATAGAGTAGATTAAGACATTTGCTCTATAAACCACCACCTAGAAACTACTCCTGCAAGTCAAATGATGACACTACAGCCACAAATCCTCCTTGAGAAATGAGCACGGTCTCAGTCCATTTGTTTACGGAGACAAAGTTTGTAAACATGAACAAACCTGACTGACACAGCCCCAGAGCAACCTGCTGCATTCATTTGCCCATCAGGATGACTTCAAGAATCCTGATTCCCTGGCAGAGGAGGATCATGCGGGATGAGGACATGGTGTTATCCAAGCATAAACCTTCCAGATGTTAGGTAAGTACTGCTGCCACTTCTGTCTGCCTGATGATCAGCAGGATCTCTGCTGGCTGCTCCTGACACTGCAAGCCAGGAATAGGAGACCACGATTCCACATTATAGAGCAGTGAGTCCCATAACAGTGTCCCTGGCTGCCAGTTCTACCTGAGTCATGGCATAAGTGATGCTACAAAGCATCTGATACCACAGCAATGCCTGCTGCTCTTGAGCTCTCCTATTTTCCACTAAACTGATGCTATTGTGGAATTCTGTTCTGTTCTGGTACAGGTTAAAGGCACCCCCTGTTCTGCCATTGCTGCTTTGAGACCTCATCTGGACTATTGTGTCCAATTCTGGAATCTGCAACACAACAAGGAGATGGAGTTGTTGGAGCAGGTGCAGAAGAGGCTACAAAGGTGATTGAGGGCTGGAGCATCTCCCAAACAAGGACAGGCTGAGAGACTTGGGGTTGTTCAGCCTGGAGAAGAGAAGGCTGTGGGACGACCTTAGAGCAACCTTCCAGTACCTGGAAGAGCTACAAGAAAGATGGAGAGGAGCTGTTTACAAAGCCTTGGAGTGATAGGACAAGGGACAATGGGTATAAACTGGAGAGGGGTAGACTTAGACTGGACATAAGGAAGAATTTCTTCACAGTGAAAGTGCTGAAGCCCTGGCCCAGGTTGCCCAGGGAAGATGTGGCTGCCCCATCCCTGGAGGTGTTCAAGGTCAGGTTGGATGAGTCTTGGGCAGCCTGATCCAGTGGGAGATGTCCCTGCCCATGGCAGAGGGGTGGGACTGGATGGGCTTTAAGGTGTCTTCCAACCCAAACTATTCTTTGATTCATGGTTCTGTGCTTCCTTTCCGGTGTATTCTTCAGGTGAAGCACAGTACCTGCTGAGCCCGGGGAGCGAGGCCCATTCCTCAATGACTGAGCCATGTCATACAGTGTGGAAGAAGGCTCCAGCCCTTGCTCCCCTTCATTTGTGAAAAGATGGCTGCATGGAGCAGAGAACCCAGCAGCAGGCGGGATGGTGCCTGGCCAATTCCAGCAGTAACCATCTGCCCTCTCCTCACAGCAGAAGGGGATGGATGTGGAGGTGACTCAGCTGAGAAAGCAAGTAGCTTAGCAGCAGTTGAAATCTTGCTGAGCTCAGAACAGCCTGATTAGGTTTTTTTAAAGGACTGTGCCCACTATGTGAAAATACAACCGAGGAAACTTGTGTTCGCAAATATTTGTTACGGATAACACCATCCCTCAACTTCATTTCTCTGGCTTTGCAGGCTGCTCCTTTAAACTGAGCTTCCCCAAGCCCTGCTCTGAACTCCAGCCCTCACTACTGACAACTCACAGCAGAGAACCAGCCTTCCTCTGACCGGGAAAGGTCCCCATCTCCCTGTAGCCATTTCTCACCATTCCCATGTTCCTCAGAGCTCCACTGTGCAATGACCATGCCAGGATGTGGTGCCGCGTATCAGGATCCAAATTCATTCACAGGCAATGGGAGCTGCAATAGCAATCTCTGAAGCCTGGACCTACTGCCTAACTGTCAGGAGAGTGACTCCAAAAAACCCACTCAAACACAGCATGACTTGAAATACAGCAGCAAATGACTTTTTCCAGTAGAGCAGAACTATTTTGAGTGCTGGTTTAGATTATACCAAACAAATAACTCTCTCATAAGCTCCTGTGGGCTACTGGTACCTCAGGGCAGACTACTGCTGTCTTAACAAACCCATCAAGGACTACAAGCTCTGAGCTAGAAGTTGTATTCTCTATGTATCCCCTCTGCTTCTAGTTATATAGGGTCTCCAGAAGGGAGCAAAAATAGCTCCCAACTCCTCTATGATGTAGCAAATGTGCAAGGAAAGCAGTTCTGTTCTCTCTCCATCCTGCTGCTGAGCTCTGCTCACACAGAATGGAAGGGTTTTTCCAAAAGGCCATTAGAGTTTGCCTAAGGTGTTGCTAATCACCGTCAACTGAAGATCAGTTCAAAACAATGAGCTTTTTTTTTTCTTTGCTAACATTTACACCACCTCTGAAAGAAAAGGGAAAAAAAGGATAGAGAAGCAAAAAAGAGAACAACCCAGTCTGCAAAGCTTTCATTTCTCTCTCACATACCCCAAGGAGCATTTCATTGAGTCCCAGAACCACAGAATGGTTTTGGTTAGAAGGGACCTCAAAGCCCATCCAGTTCAAGCTCCACCCCCCTGCCACGGGCTTGGACACCTCCCAGAGGATCAGGTCACTCAAAGGCCCATCCAACCTTATCCCAGTTCTCTCCCCGTCTGTGTCTGAGCAGCTGCACCGTGCAGGTGAGTCTGGGCTGCAGACACTATGGGGCGGACACCACTCGCTTCTGTTTAACAAGCTCTCCTTGTCCCAAACCTGCCTCTTTACAACAGTATTTCTGCTGAGACTGTAAACATCTACAGATGTATAGGCTGAAACTAATCAAAGTATTATATTAAATCAGTCAAGCTTTTCTATATTTGAATTGCAGTTTCACTACAGAGAAGTACAAGGGAGCCATTTCCCGAGTTGTGCTCTCAAGCTGTGTTTCAAAGCTACAAGACGTCTTCATTTGACGTGAATACCACCCAGCGACTGGTGTGCGGAATACTGATCTCATCACATTTATACACGTTATTGCATGATTTCAGCGTTCAGTCATGGACAAAGAAGCCTATGGAGAAGCTCACGCTGCTTATTCTAGAACAAAGATGCAACAGCTAGAAAATTGTGCATTACAAGCTCTGAGATCCCATCACAAGCCAGCACTTGCTTAGATCTTCAATCAATCGAACTGGAAAGATCAAGAAGAAATACTCCTGTTCTAGGACCAGTAACAACACTGCAATGCATTCTCATCTTTCTTGTTTGAAGACACCATGGCATGATCCATGTACTGGTCTTATAATTTTCAAAGCATTTAGTGTTAATCAGAGGTTCTAAAGTTCCCAAGGTTCCAAGACCTCTTACAGTACTCTGTGGCCTAACGCCCACAAATGGAGGTAAACAGAACATCTCCCTTACCCCTTCCTATTGCATACTGACATTTTATAGAGTAAATAATAAATAAAAGCCTCTCCCTTTGATGTTTCACTAGATGATTCTACAGACCTGCAGGTCTTTGTATGTATGATTCTCTTCCCCGATCTATGAGGCATGCAGGACATGCAAAACCTCAGGGATCTTCTCCCATCTGTAATCTTCTCATTTTACAGGCAATTCTTAATTTGCCAGTATTTTTTGTAAATCTGCATCACAACTAAGTCTGGTTCTTTCTGTTCCTGGTGACATCCCAGCTGAAGAAAAATTACACTGTTGAGTTTTAAGCAGGTCCTGTAAACTGTCAAGCTCACCGAGACTGCATCACATGGCAAGAACAAGCCTTATTTATCTGGTCTGGATCAAACTACGCCACTGCAGCTACTGGAGGTTCCCAGTTGTCTCATAGCAACAGGATTGGCTGCTGAAAAAGCAGCACTAGTCACCAGCTGGAGCGTTGTTTCTTGCTGTTTGTTCATTACAGCAGAATGAGATGCAGGCAACGGATCTGGAATATCGCTTTTAACAAGTCTTGAGACCACATTACATCCCCTAGAGTCACTGTGTTCATAAATGAGTTAGCAGCTACAGACAGGAGAAAGATGTAACTCTTCTCTTGTTTACCATAGTAATATTAGCAGCATAATTAGCAATATTGATTACTCCAATCCAGAAGTAGAAGCTGCAATTAGAATCATAGAATTATACAATCACCAGGTTGGAAGAGACCCATCGGATCATCGAGTCCAACCATTCCCACCAATCTCTAAACCATGTCCCTCAGCACCTCATCCACCCATCCCTTAAACACCTCCAGGGAAGGCGAGTCAACCACCTCCCTGGGCAGACCATTTCAGTGCCTAATNCGCTCCAGAGCCTCAACATCCTTCTTGTGGTGAGAGGCCCAGAACTGAACAATTCTTCCTTAGTCTTTCTCAGGACTACCTGAATCAAAGCATCTTTAACTTTTCCTTCCCAACCATTTCTAGAGCAAGGAAGGCCTCACCGTGCTGGACTTGGGTTGTATGTGGTCCAGTAAGCAAGCCAGGTACGTTTGTCCTGAAATCTATTTTAGGAACTACTGGTATTTTTAAGTAACAGAAAACAACCACATAAACAAACAAGGGCAATCACGAGCACAGTTGGGCTCACAGAGAGATTTCCGACCAGCCCCGCCTGGTTGGTTTCAGGTGTATTAGTGGATCAGAGGCAGTATTTCAGCCCAGATTTTAAAGAAATTAAACTTTGTGGATGGGATAGGAAAAACCTCTAGTTTCAGTAAACTTCTAAAAATTTTTACATGCAACACTTGCTCACAAGATGAGGTTTGTGATTACAAACGAGGAACCAAAGGGAGGCATTCTGATAAGTAACAATCTCCTCATCATAAATTCCTGAGAAATAAGGCTGCCAATACAGACTATGGTTACCACAAGGCACGAAAACCCCTACCTGTCTGCAGCTGATGGAACATCAAGATCCATAGAGCTGCACCGAGATGCATTTCTGAGCAGACTGTGAGAGAGCAGGTTTTCAGCTCAGTTTGCAGGCACAGCATTAGCATAACCCACCCCTCCTAGTGAAAAATAACTGATTGCTCTCAAATGCCATCCTTTGACTCTGATTTGATTTGATCTGATGACACTGGTAACATGGAATTTCTAAAGCTTCATAAAAGACTTTGGAAATATGTCCCATAACACCACATCTGGGATTCTGTCGTAGAAGAACTTCTACTGATTACAGATAATCAAAGAAGGGCTTAACCTAAGGCTGGTACTTTCCACTGCTTTATACATTAAAACTGTTGATGTGTTATGAAATGTGATTTTATTAAAACATCATTAAGCTAAACCAGCATTAACATGTGAGTACCATCACTACCTCAGACTCCCTCTGAGAAGTCTGCAACAGGCTGTTCTGGAGCAGCACAGAACCTTCACAGGTCTTCTTGCAGGTGAGACTGAAGATTTGTGATTAGATGCTTACCAGCTTCATTTGCAGAGAGCACGGGCTGTTCAAGAGCTGTTGCCCAGGCTCTGTGACCCTGAAAGGAATTAAAACCAGAAAAGGTTTGTCACTCAAATGAGACTATTTCCCTTTGAGCACCTTTATGGAATAGCCCTTTAGAGGAAGATGCTGCTGTAAATCCCTGTTGGTTTACAGAGCAAAACTGCAGTTCAGAAAGCAGCTTTGCACCGTGACTGCAGTAGGAGAAGAAAACCCACCACAACAAAAAACCCACAATGCGAACACAGCAATGAGATGCCCTGGCTGCTTGCTCTGTAAGAAAACCTTCTAGTTTAGTTGTTTTTCATGCACTGATCAGCAGATTCAGTTTCTCACTCTGGTTTACAGCAGAATTCTCCTCACGTTGATAAGCCAGTCTCTCTCTTCAGAGTCATTGCTTGAGGAGATTTGTCTTTTGACAAGAGACTGAAAACAGTTTTGATCTAACATTTCCTGGTAGGACTTCTTTTTCTTAAAAACCTTCAAAAGAGAAGGTTCATGTTTTTGTCCTGTACTCCTTCTGTTAAAATCTGAGCTCCAAGTTTGGCAATCTCACCCACGATCTTTATTGCTATCCATTCCATGGCCTGCCCTTCCTGTTTTCCAAAAACAAACTCCTGTATTTATTTTAAAAAATGGGATATCCTGTTGGAAGGCTTTGAGGAAAAAAGAAAAAAAAGGACATACTGAGCCTGGGACCTCAAGTACTCCTTCCTGTACCTTCAGAGAAGTAAAGAAATAGCTCGAGTCAAAAAAGGAAATATGGCAGGAAAAAAACACTTGGGAGTTCCAGTTAGAGCAATACTTGAGGAACAAATAGTAGTGGAATAATTATAATTACATGAATGGTTATTTTTTTCATAGAAGTTCCTACCTACTGTGTATAAAGTTCTCCTCCAGTATTGTAAACTTGGAGTAAAACACTCTGACAGGACCACGTAGGAGCCCCATGCATAGGCTGGGCTCTATTGCACTGTTCTGGTGTGGGAGCTGAACAAATAGATGGGCCTTGTGCTAAACTAGTTAGAAAGTGCTTGAAGGTTTGTTCAATGTAAGTGGGCTGACCCCAGACAGCCAGCTGTGTGGTCACAGGGTGTCAGGAGGCAGCTACACTCATATCCTACCTGCGACAGGGCTCATCAGAGCTGAGCAATCAGAACTGACCCCCATCTCCCACACAGAATAATAGAATCACAGAATCACCAGGTTGGAAGAGACCCACCGGATCATCGAGTCCAACCACTCCTATCAAACACTAAACCATGTCCCTCAGCACTTCACCCACCTGTCCCTTAAACACCTCCAGGGAAGGTGAGTCAACTACCTCCCTGGGCAGACCGTTCCAGTGCCTAATGACCCTTTCTGTGAAGAATTTTTTCCTTATGTTGAGCCTGAACCTCCCCTGGTGGAGTTTGAGGCCATTCCCTCTCATCCTGCCCTCTGTCACTTAGGAGAAGAGCCCAGCTCCCTCCTCTCCACAACCTCCTTTCAGGTAGCTGGAGAGAGTAATGAGGTCTCCTCTCAGCCTCCTCTTCTCCAGGCAAAGAAAATGCACAGAAATGACATTACAGCAGTTTCCCAAGATCCTGGTCAGAGTTCGGAGCCCACAGATGCAAACTGCTCAGTAAACACACTGAAAACAGGAGGCAATCCTGACTCCCAAAGCTTGGAGTCAAAAAGGAGATGTGCCATGACAATTAGGAAGGGATTCTCCCAGAGCGAAGATAGAGGCAGGAGATTAAAAATACTGTCATTGAAAAAAATCAACATTATTCCAGAATTCTATGAATTGGAGCTTCTAATAATTATATTTCATTAAACCACTGCATCAGAATTGCTAAGACTTAATATCTCACCCTGTTCAAAAAGTTGCTGGAGTCATTAAGTTTGCAGTTTAAAAATTCAAGAACGACCAGTATATCAGAACATGGGAATAAGACTGTAAGACAGAACCCTTTATGTTAATGAAAGAGCCTTTTTTCATTTAGCCAATTAAAAATAAAGACATCTAAATCAAAGAGACTAGCTGAATTTTAGCACATAGCTTGGATAATCACTACCCATTTGTCCTAATGATTTTTTTAAAAAGTACTTTGGGCAAGAGCTGATGTGGGACTGGAAGAAAATCTCATCCCCATTGGAAAATTTAAAAAAAAACCCACTTTTTTTTCAGTAATCAGGATCCCCCCTCCCAAAATCATTGAAGTAACTGAAAACACAGGTTGTGTTTACAAATCACTTGTGAAAGATGAGGAGAACACTAACACTGCTCTTTTTCACTATCTGTACCCTGGCACATAAAGAAAATCGACAACTCTGCATATTTATAATGTGAAAGGTAAAAGAACTGTGTAATCATGATGTGCAATTGTGTAAGCACACCCGCAGGGCCAATCCACCCAGGCTGTTTAAACCAGAAACACCCACTAGGCAGCTCCCCAGTGCAGCCTGCCCAGCTCTGAAGATGCAGGACACTGCTACAAGCTGATCTATGGTGCACAACTAGAACTGTCCTAGCTACAACAGCTTCGTTTTCTGAGAAATGCAAAATAAAGCTACAGGGTGACAATCACAGCCAGTCCTGAGAGATTCTACAGAGAAGATCTGAAGGCTGGAGCACCTTCCATAGGAGGCCAGGCTGAGAGGGTTGGGGTTGGTCACTCTGGAGAAGAGAAGGCTGTGGGGAAACCTTAGAGCAGCTTCCAGTGCTGAAAGGGGCTGCAGGAAAGCTGGAGAGTGGCTCTTGATCAGGGAGGGAAGGGACAGGGTGAGGGTGAACGTCTTTCAGCTGAAAGAGGGGAGACTGAGATGAGATCTTAGGCAGAAATGTTTTGCTGTGAGGGTGGGGAGGCCCTGGCTCAGGTTGCCCAGAGCAGTGGTGGCTGCCCCATCCCTGGAGGGGTTCAAGGCCAGGTTGGATGGGGCTTGGAGCCCCTGATCCAGTGGGAGGTGTCCCTGCCCTTTTTCAGTCCTAAAGCCTGTGTAGATCTAGTAGTGTTGGTATGATAACCCTGTTCAAACCAGATCTGTGACATTCCCTCTGTCTGACCAGTGGCTGTTGAGGAATGCTGTGATTAGTCACACAGCACCTTACATCTACTGCCACACTGGCACCAGCTCCTTGTGCTGGTTTCAAAACCAAAAGGTATCTCTGCCTTACTTGGCACAAGGTTTCACCTAGCTGGAGCTGTAATGTTTCATCTTGAAGATGTTTCTGGCAGGGAAGAATTCCACCAGACAGACTATGAAAGAAAGAACCTACCACAAAGTTCTTTTCTGCTGTCTCATTAATACACCAGCAGCATCTTCCAAAGCCTGAACTCGGGTGTCAGTCAACAGCTACAGAGATTGAAATAAGAGAATCAACCGATGTAATTTTCACCTTCGTTTAGCATTTCTGCATGGAAATTATGCCAGCTGAGACTCTCTCATCAACTTTCAAGTTCAGTCCAGTGAGCCAAATGGAAAACTGCCACAGCCCTGCATCTCAGTGTGGAAGGACCCGAACAAGAAGATTATTTATATCACTTTAGGTTTGCTTCAAACATTACTGCCTGCACATTTTGGAGACTCGCCACTTGTGCAATCCAAGGAGTAATTAAAAAAACAATTATCAGAAGGGTATTCTTGAGGGTTTTTTCCAGGATCTGTACGCTGGGACTATGTGTATGTCCCTTCAGAAGGATTATCTGTTAACAAAGCCAGGAAGAGTTCTGATACGCCTTTTTGCAGTTCTGACTTCATCATCAGACGTGCTTCAGCACATGGTGCACACTGGGTCAAGCACTAGTGATAATGTAACAGGTACAGACGAGGAGAAGAAACAGCACAGCAGACAAAACACTGGTTGTGCTTTGAGAGTTTTATCCCAGTTTTACATAAAGCCCTTGCTGTACTGTTGACTCCTTGCCAGATGAATTCTCCCTGCCTCATTTCTCAGTCTACAGAAAGGGAACGTTATTTTTGAACCCACAAGCAGCATTACGCAGCTAACCTAGTTAACGGTGGGGAGATGATCCTGTGTTCCACTAGCAGCAGCTTTGTACATAACCAGAGAGACAGGAGAGGCGTATGCAGGTTACTGAGCTCAGCAAACGTGCAAACAGACATTGTTAGCCATGACTCTTGTCTCAAGATGCCTTGACTCCATATAATTGTGCCAGGTGATTTATAAATAGTTCATAAAAGTAACTATGCAGATAATCATCGACCCCCAGACAATCCCACGCTCAGTTTAGCAGCTGTACAAGTGGCAGCATAACAGATTATATTTGAGCAGAAATACTTATCCGTCTGCTAGGAGTGTAAAGATAGAAAATATCTGCAAAATACTTTGATCTGCATGAAAATAAGGCCTCATAAAATACATTAACCACTACTATACAGCTGTAACAGTGGAAATGGAGTGTTATGCAAAATGAATACAGTGATGCATTTAGTCAAGTACACTGCCTTGCAAATAATCAGAACCTAAACTCGGATACCATAGAGAAACCTTCAGCAAACCAGGCACTAGACAACACTGGAAAACCACCCTGATAACTGGTACCTTGAAGCACAAGGGTCCAGATTCTTTAAGCACTTTATTTCCTATGACTCATGTAATTATCGCATCTCTGCCTAGATCCTTCTGAGCTCTTTGTTCTCAGTGATACCTTGCAGCAGTGCAGGGGGCATGCCATTTGTCCTTGTATAAAAACTGAGCCACTCCCCTTCAGCACCTTTTGAAGAGAAGCAGAGTGGAGCATCCTTGCATTTTTCCCTTTTAGGACACATTCCCCACTGTATCTGTTTGCTTGGTGAATCCCTTCAGTTTGGAGACGCAGATCTGCTAACAGCCTCCCAGCCACACATTTTGTAGCACGGTAAGGCCATGATCAGAAAGTCTGGGATAGCAACAGGTATGGCACTTTCCCAATAAACAGATTCATTGCCCACACGCTCCTGTTTTAAACCCACCTCTTGCTCTCACGTTGCAGATGCTGTGCGCTTTAGCACCACACCTCCCATGTCAGACACTTCAGAGCCTTTCAGGGTGACATTGGAAGCTTTCCTTCCCGTACCAAGCTCAGCTGTTTCCAGTTCCTGAGTTTACACTGGGATTTGCAGAAATCCATTCAGACAACCAGGACAAGTGAACCAAAAATATTTGATTTATTTTTAATAATCTCATCTGGTACATAATGAATTTTTAACGATGCTAATTGCAAGCCCACTACTTAGAGTAGCTGCCCTCAAAAGGGCACAGTCAACATAAATAGCTTAAGGGCTCTTTTTGAGTTTACTGAATAATTTTGAACCCTATAAACCACTCAGAAGACAATGTGCAAGCTTAATAACCCAAAATATTCACATATCTCAGCTGCTGGCAATGCACTTGCATCCTTAGCAAGAGCTGTGGGAAAAGATGCAGTTCAGTTCAGCCCTCTCCGTGACGTGGGCTTGCCTGTTTGTAGCTCAGGGTGAAGAACAGGATTTCATCACTGTATCCCTGCTCAGTTCAAGATTCATTGTACCACCATAAATTAAACAGATTAAATCACGTGCTAACAGTGAGACTGAGCTTGTTGATCTGAGCTGAAAACAAGCGAGGTGTCCTCAGCTGCTGTTCAGTGACGTTACCGTTCCTGCTCCCACCAAACAGCTGTGCACTCATAAATGCGAGATCTAAGAATGATCAGTAGCAGAGAGTAGAGTATTTATTAGTGGTTAAAGGACTTGTGATGAGAATGGAGACGTGCCAGTCAATGCGACTCTTTTACAGACGTGTATTCAAAGCCTTTTCCCTTCCTCTATCCATGCCCCGGCAGCTTTCAGTCTCAGCAGTGAACACCACAGAGCTTAGCAGAGGATCATCCCAGTCTTGGATCTTGCCTATATTCCACACTGTACATCCTCACCTACCTCAAAACAAACAGAGCAAGAATTCCTGTTTCCTTCCATTTTTTTCTGGAAGTTCCTGGGTGAATCCAACAGCTCTGGTAGCTACAAGAGCGGGAGAACATAGGTTTAGCGTAGCTAATCTCTGCACTGTGGGAATTTCAGTCACCAGTCTAGAGAAGGTGTTAGGTAGATTCATTCTTGCCAAACACTCCAAACCAGAAAAGAAACACTGGGCAAGTTCATAGAATCATAGAATATTTTGGGTTGGAAGGCACCTTAAAGATCATCCAGTTCCAACCCCCCTGCCATGGGTAGGGGCACCTTCCATGGGATCAGGCTGCCCAAGCCCCATCCCTTCTGGCCTTGAACACCTCCAGGGACTAGGCAGGCACCACTGCTCTGGGCAACCTGTGTCAGTGTCTCACCACTTACATAGTGAAGAATTTCCTCCTTATATCTAGTCTAAATCTGCCCCTCTCCGGTTTATACCCATTATCCCTCGTCCTATCACTCCAAGCCTCTGTAAACAGTCCCTCTCCAGCTTTCTTGTAGCCTCTTCAGGTACTGGCAGCTACTCTAAGGTCTCCTCAGAGCCTTCTCTTCTCCAGGCTGAAGAATCTCAGCTCTCTCAGCCTGTGCTCGTAAGGGAGGTGCTCCAGCCCAGTTCAAACAACTATTCTTTAACATAAAAAAATAATCCTACTTCGGTCCCCACCAAGTTTCCCTTTTGCAACTCCTGCTTTTCTCCAAGTCATTCATTTCTTTTCCCTTTACCCCCACACTCATTCATGTCCTGGCTTACCGGCCTATTCTACTGTGCAAACTCCAACCTCCTGTGCCACTCGGCTCCTTGAAGAGCATTCCCAACGGAGTTTCGGGACCTGGCTAGGAAATCGCATGGAGCAAAGCGATGATGTTTGAAGCCCACTCACATTTATTAGCAGTGAGGAAATGTAAGAGCGCTCCATTTGGGTTGTATCTGGCAAATTAAAATAAAACTAGCTTTTTAAACAGCAGTATGACATTTAATTTCCAAGGAGAACAGAGGAGTGCGTTGTTGGAAGGGGGAGGGATCGATGGAGTGGCAGAGAAGGCTAGGTGCTGGGATTTGGAGAGGGGATAATTTCTGAGCTAATTCTCTGTTACACCGCGTTGGGGGCGGGGATTTAATAAATGTTCGTATTAAACGGAGCTGTGAAACTTGCTGCAGGCAGCACTGCAGCTGCTCCTTTTTTAGCCTGGTCAATGACTAACTCCAGATTTGAGCAGCAGTTACCAGGGTAGCCGCTCAGAGGCTCTGGCTGTGCTGTGGATCACAAGTGCCACCTCGTGGAACATACGTCTATATACTGGAGAGGGACAGATTTAGACTAGACGTAAGGAGGAATTTCTTTACTATGAGAGAGGCACTGGGACAGGTTGCCCAGGGAAGTTGTGGGTTGGAACTGGATGATCTTCAAGGTCCCTTCCAATCCAAACCATTCTAGTATTCTATAATTCTAAGAATTAGGTTAAAACCTTCCACATCCAGTCTGTGGTCAGCAGCTGTCTCACAGTACCGATGGTGCAACAGAACGTGCACCCAGAGACTTGTGTCCATGGGATTCTCAAAACCACTACTGGAAAGAAAATAATTTCACCCATCAGGATCTAGCAGCCCTATTTTAGCTCTGCCATGTGTGAACAAATAACATTAAGGTTTCTTCTCAATTTCACAGAGCTGCAGGCACGCGTGATTCCACCAGCTAAATGCATATAGAGAAAACTGGAGTACTGGGATGGCAGATCACGACTAACTTCACTTGGCTGTCACTCAGTTCATACAAGCCCTCAACACACAGGCTGGGGAGGGGTTGGTAGGGACTGCAACCTCCTGTGAGGTATCAGGGTTGCTGCTACCTCAGATATGAGCTGACCAAAGCAGGCTCCTTCACAACAGGTTACACCTTCCCTCCTGTTCCCATGGGCAGCTAAATGATGAGCTGAGGTCCTGCAACAACAGCGATGTGTAAGCAGATAAAGGCAGCAAACAGAGATTTCTGAGTTTTGTTTTGGCAAGCTTATGGAGCAGCTCCCTCCTCCCCCTCCCAAGGAAATTCCTATGTTTGGTAGCAAATTACCAGGTTAGGCTGCAAAGATTTCACCCCTCCCAAGCACACTACGTAAGCAGCGTGACTCACACAGCCTGAGGAGAGCCAGTGCATCGCAAGGTGTTAACAATTCCAAGCACAGAGCACCCTGAAAATAACAGTTAGAAAGAAAGATTATTTTCAGAACTTGAAACGTTTTCAGTCTTCTTGTGAGACAGACATTTCCTTCAGCCATCCTAAAGGCTAAACAGACATCAACATATGTCGGTTAATTCATCTCACAAGTGATAAAAGAAAGAATTCATGTTTTCACTCCTCATACAGGATCTCTTTTGTGGCATTCATTACATTCTGTCCTATCCCAGGAGGTCACGATCATTACTTCTATTAACATTTTTCAGATTAATATGGAACACACATTATCTGCTCAGCCCAAGGTGACTGAACAAGCTGGAGGGACCAAAAATCATCAATCTCAGCACTCAATTCACCTCACTTCCACATCTTAACTGTCTCCTCCACCCGCTCTCTCTTCACACAACAGAAGCGAGGCAGTGCCAACCTGGGAGCTCTTACTGTTCTTTTAAGAGCACATACATCGATTAACAAAGAAAATGGCACATGACAGCAAGCTGAGTGGTGTAGTTGCCACACTGGAAGGACGAGATATGCTCCAGAGGACAAGCAGGAGAAGTGGGGCTGTAAGAACCTCATGAGGCCAAGTGCAAGATCCTACACCTGGGTTGGGGCAATCCCCCATTTCAGTACAGGATGGGGGATGATGTGATGCAGAGCAGCCCTGCAGAGAAGGACTTGGGTGCTGACTGAGGAGAAGCTCAACATGAGCCAGCAATGTGCACTTGCAGCGCATAAGGCCAACTATATCTGGGGCTACATCAAAAGTAGCATGGCCGGCAGGGCAAGGGAGGAGATTCTGCCCCTCTATTCTTCTCTTGGGAGCCCTCAACTGGAGTATTGTGTCCAGTTCTGGAATCTTCAACATCAGAAGGAGATGGAGCTGTTGGAACGGGTCCAGAGGAGGCTACAAGGATGATCCAAGGGCTGGAGCACCTCCCATACAAGAACAGGATGAGAGAGTTGGGGTTGTTCAGCCTGGAGAAGAGAAGGCTGTGGGACAACCTTATAGCAATCTTGCAGTACCTAAAGGGGCTAAAAGAAAGCTGGGGAGGGGCTCTTTACAAAGGCTTGTGCTGATAGGACAAGGGGGAATGGGTATAAACCGGAGAGGGGCAGATTTAGACTAGACACAGGGAGAAATTTCTTCACTATATAGGTGGGGAGGCCCTGGAACAGGTTGCCCAGGGAAGCTGTGGCTGCCCCATCCCTGGAGGTGTTCAAGGGCAGGTTGGATGAGCCTTGGGCAGCCTGATCCCATGGGAGGTGTCTCTGTCCACGGCAGGAGGGTGGAACTGGATGGGATTTCAGGTCCCTTCCAGTCTTAACTATTCTAAGATTCTATGAAAATAATTTAGAAACATGGCTACTCTGTAGAGAATACCAGATTAAACCACTACAGTGCTGCTCTTCATTCTTCACTGTCACCACCTCAAGAGACATTTCTGCTAGCGTGAGGTGGGCGTGAAACACCAGCTTTGTGATGAGACACCCTGTCCGATGACACGAGAGGTGAGGCAGCCATGCAGCACAGCTGGAGGCAGCTCAGGATCCCACTCCACACTGCTGGAGACCTCCGAGTTCACTGTTAAAAAGAACAAGACTGGCACAAGTGAACTTGCAGAAGCCTGGAAGAGCGTGTCCATGCTGAGGCCACCACTAGCTGTCCCCAGCGCTCCACGGGAGGGAGAGTAGGGAAAACGGTTGGACTCCAAGAATGCTCCGAGAAGTCATTTCCAACTTAGTGATTCTATGATTCTGTGATTTATGAATTGGATGGAACAGGATGAAACAGCCCAGGAACAAGCGCTGCTGCTCAGCAGGCGGAGAGGAAATCTTGAAGAAATGCAAAGGGGCCCCCACAGCTCTGCAAGTTCTCAGAGAAGAAACTGCGTGTGCAGGAGAAAGACTCCATCCCAGGACAGTGATGTGGGCGCAACCCGAGACAGCTCGGGATGCAATCTCAGCAGCTCCCTGGCATCAGGAGATGAGGAAATAAAGCCCCGGAGAGCCACACGTGTGGTGGAATGGGAATAACTACAGAGGATGGGAGCACTGCAGTGTTCCTGCCTGCTCTCTGACCACAGCCATCAGCAACACCTGATAAACCCATCCCAAAAGGTGTTTTCCCAGGCAGGATCCGCGGTGGATGCTGCTGCCTGACCTCAGATTGGAGAAACTGTTCATATTTGGAACTGGAAAAATGGACCTCAGAGCGGCCAGAGGAGGGAAGGTGGTTTGGACTATTCTCAAAACCACAAAGTCTGTCCTTTCTTGAGAATTCAGGAAAATTACTCATTTCCATTCATCCTTCGGCATCTCAGCATGAGCCCGGAACATAGAATTGTCACTGTATTTGTCAGAGCCACAGGATTTTAGATTTGCACACTTCACATATCAACTTGGAGAAATCTCATTTCATATTGATACTGGTTGGGATTTATTATCACATTATAGATGCTATTAAGAAGACAGAATAATATTTTACAAGGCAATTAATTCCACCTTCATTGCTTTTCTAGCTTCAGTGCTGCTACTCACAAAAGAATGATGAAAGACTCTGTATTCTTGATAAAATTTATGTTATGAATTTGGATGCTATTTATTCTTGTTTTTTCAGCCTTTGTGAATCAGACCCATCACCTGGTCTAGAATATGTAATTAGAAAACTCACATGCCCAGCCTGCAGGACCCCTCTAGGCAGTGAAACCACTCACATACTATGCAAGGGCAGGTGGCACCCAAGTCCGCTATTTAGATCAGAATCCACAATTTCTTTTGCTACATTAGAGTTGAGCGAGGATGAGGAGAGTAGGAAAGGCCTTCTAAACAAAGTTACAGGGAAACCACACTCAGGACAGAGAGCCAGATTCCTGTTGTGCTCCTCAAGGCTTCTGCTGCACAGGGATCTCTCTTCTCCTTGGCCACTGTTACTCCTGCACAACAAAGCATTGTAGAATCATAGAATGACTGGGTTGGAAGGGACCTCAAAGCCCATCCAGTTCCACAAGCAGGGACACCTCCCACTGGATCAGGTTGCTCAAGGCCCCATCCAGCCTGGCCTTGAACCCCTCCAGGGTGGGACATCCGTGACTTCCGTGGGCAACCTGGGCCAGGGCCTCCCCACACTCATCGTGAAGAATTTCCTCCTAATGTCTAATCTAACTCTTCCCCTTTACAAATTAAAACTATTCCTGCTCATCCTATCACTACAGGCCCTTGTAAAAAGTTCCTCCTCAGCTTTCCTGTGGCCCCATCAAGGTGGGCTATAAGGTCTATGGGTCTGGAAGGTTGCTCTAAGGTCTCCTCAGAGCCTTCTCTTCCCCAGGCTGAACAACCCCAACTCTCCCAGCCTGTCCTCATACACGAGGAGCTCCAGCCCTCAGATGATCTTTGTGGCCTCCTCTGGACTCATTCCAACAGCTCCATATCCTCTTATGCTGCAGATTCCAGAACTGGACAATGTGCACTGGATCATGCACCGAGCCAAAATGTTTGCAGCGTTTTATTCAGAGTCTCAAAATTAAATTCTGAATTGTCAGTACAGGGTTATTGGAAAAATAATAGAAGTAGTAAAATGCAAGTTCTAAATTTCACCAAGTTAGAGAGGAAGAGTTCAACATTCAAAATATAATGGCAATTTTCTTTAAAATTAGCTAAAATCCCAGAGGAAAACTCCTTTCATTTTGACATCTACAAGTTAGTTCTGAATTCTGAACTTTGCTGTATGTAGCATTTTTTGTTGTACACAAAATGCGATGTGCCACTCACTAGCTGCCCGCCAACTGCCTGTGTGAAGGAACTGGGACCTTTTTCATATCAAAATGCACTATATCAGCACCTTCTAACAGACTTTAAGCCTTACTCACCAAAATAAGAAGCTCCAAATACTGTACACACAAAGCCCTGCATACAAAAACTTCACAGATTTAACTGGCTGCAGAAACCTCTGAGTGTTTTTCCTGAAGCAGCTCTGATGGAAGAACAGCAGATTTGGAGAGGATTGGGTGCAAACAGACAGATCTCTCCAAGATACACCAGTTACTGGCACATATTCTTGCTAGAAAGCATGAAAAGCAATTCAAATCCAAATCCTTTTGTATTCTGTGTTTGAAAACCTATAAAAACGTTTCCTTTCAATGAAGTATATCAGCATGCAGCCCAGCAGTTAAAAACCACCTAAGTCTGATGTCTGAAAAACATCTCGTCATTCAACTAACAGGTCAGATTCAATGATATAAACCAAAAAAAAAAAAACACCTAGGTCTAATGGAAAGCCAAACACAGTTCACTGAAATCAGAGCAACTTGGGGTACTGGGAATGGAAAGGAAGCTGCTTCCTGCTTAGTGATCCCAGTGTGTGGCCAGAGGGCTAAAGCTTTGTCTGTTTAAACAGTCAGACTTTCCTTCAGTGGCGCTGGTCAAGGAAAACAGTCTCCTCCCATATCAATGTATATGTGTTAGATGAAAGCATCAAGAGGAATCTTTATGCCATAATCACTACTTTTTTTCTAATAAACATGAATTACTCATGCTACTCCTTTCAACAGCCTCACAAACCAAATTATACTATGAAAAAATGGATCAAAACGTTTCTCACATAACACAGTTGTACCAGGGTACGGAATGAACGGACACTGCAGTCCAGCACAGCCAGCATTCCTAAGCACTGAAGATCCAGATCCAACAGATCAAGATCCAAACACACAGCAACACCCAGCCCCTAGTGCTGTTGGTCTATCAGGCAGGAAGGCCTGCAGGAAAAATCTTGTGAAGGAACACAATCAGAATGCTTTCCAGACAGCTGGAGGGCCAGAACCAACGTTGCTGTGAATGAGGAAATGCTGCTCCTCCCTCTGGCTGATTTATTGGTACACCTGCGCTCAGGAGAGGCAGAGAAATGCTTAAGAGGATAAGATTTCAACAGTTTTTAAGAGGAGGAAAGGAAATTGAAATCAAGTTACAACAACAAGCCATAAAGAATCTTTCTTTATAACCTTTTCAATACAGTCTGAATGCTACCAAGCAATCAGAGCACTCTGGATAATTGGGAATGGGAGTGAAACACTCTAATTAAAAAAGGTGCTATTTTTAACTCCCATTGCATTGGTAACTACAGACAGAGGATCTCTAGAGACTCATATTTGATAGATATGATCTGTTTTGCTCCTACAGGAGAATTAAGCTGCTCAGATCCACGATGCACTGGCTACTGCCCTCCCTGGCTTTGGAATCTGTACCAGCAGCTACTCCTGGCCATTCGGAATGGCTGGCTCGCACAGACCTGTAAACCGCAATCGAATAAGATCACATATGTGAGGAGGGGGAGAAACAGTTTCTGCCAACTTCCCTCCAGTTAATGGCTTTTAAATACCTTTCAATAATTACTGCTGAACATCACCCTCAAAAAAATCACACAGAAAGAAGTAGAAGGGCACAAGCTTTACCAAAGTGGGCAGCAGGAAAACCTTGAACACTCAGAGAAGGCAGCCTGGGCTTCTCCACTGAGTTAACTGTTAAAAAAGGCTTTTCCACTGCTCCAGCCACAAACCATCTCTGTCGGGTGTGCAAAGTTGTTCTTTCCTCCTGAGAACAAGGATAAACCTGTAAGCTCGAATGGTGTTTAAGTGTAAAAGACCCTCAAAGAAAAAATACACCTCTGAACAAAGAAAAAACTCATCACACTTTACACCTGTTTAAGAAAAAAATCCTTTTAACAAGTTGGTTCATTAATAAAAGTGCAATTAAGTATCACATCATGAAAGGAACAGGAATGAAAACAGAGTAAATTCTCATTAAGAGACAATGCTAAGGGATCTATCTCATTTAAAAAAAAAAAAAAGAAACCAACACTTTCTCTCCTCACTCCTGCTTATAGGAAATCTCACAGGAATTTGTTACAAACACAGGATTGCTCCTCAAAGTTAGGAAATGGTCTTTTTGAGCTAAAAAGCTAGAATTTCTTCCATATCTTTCTAAGAAAAGCGTTCTTCATTGTGAACAAGCACAGCAATGAGAACAGAAAAACCTTTGGGGAAAACCACCACTCATTTCAATATCACAAACGAGACACAAGCATAGGGAAAGTGACAAATTCTGCATTCTCTCCAGAACAGATTCTCTTTCTGTTAGCGGGGTCAGCCAGACTCGAGACACTTCAATCACTGTGGCAAGCAGCCAGCTCATGAATAGGCTGCCTAACATCAACAAGACTATTCGTATGAACAAATGCTCAAACTGACTATGAGACTTCTTGTATACCCTTTGTAATGTTAAAATCTGCGGGATTACTGGGGTTTCCAAGTGCTCTCCCACATGGACTAGGAGCTGAAGTCAAGAAGGGTGCGCATGTGAGGAAGTGGGGAAGAGCTGAGTTAAACTGGGCTGGTGCTTTGTTTTCAGTTGAAGAAAAATAATATAACCCATCCTAACAGAACTCCTGGATGGCAGAAACCAGGCTGTTACCACCACCTCATGCCTGGAGTGAGGTTCTGACGTGCACTGACCAAGAAAAGTGCTGCTCTTTCTGTGGGAGCAGTTAGTGGTAACCCCGTACGCGGTTTTGCTTGGGGACCACCAGACTGCAAACCACATGCAAAAGTATCGAACCGGGATGGCAATACACAATGGATCTGTGAGAAAGGAAGCACTGGAACTAGCAGCAAGGTGGGGTTGCCTGCATGGTCAGCCCTTCATTTGAATGCAAATGTAATTTTGGGGCAGGCAGTTATCTGTGACATCAGGCAGGACCTTAGTAAACTGTTACCACCAGCACCTGGTAAAACCATTGTTAATCATGTGTAGTAAAGGGACATCAGGGCCAGCCTAAGTCATTTATAGAGCCAGGCAGGGCTAGAAAAGAGAGAGAAAGAAAGAGGAGGGGAAGAGAGATCAAACAAACTGTGAGGAGCAGGATGTCCCAGCAAGACAAAGCCAGGCTGTGAGCATCATGTATGTGAGTTACCTTTTGGATAAAGAGACCAGCATGTACCCAGGATCTGCGAGGGGGAACAGCAACCTGCCAGTGCAGAACTTTGTGTCTACTCCAGCCTATTCCGATTACATGGGATATCATCATGTGCCAACTCTGGACACCCATGGACAGCCAGCGGGAACTTGGGGATCTCACTACGGCCCACAGAGGGAGGACTGGAACGCTTACGGCCCAGGACCTTCCAGCACGGTGGCTGCGGCTCAGCTCAATGGCTCGCCTCCCACTCAGGTCTCCTACAGCTCTGCTGATTACAGCTCCCTCCATCCTGCTGGAGCTGGGGGGTTGCCGCCTGTAGAAACAATTAATGCACAGCAAATCTCTCCCAGCAGCCAAAGGCACAGCTCTTACGAATGGATGAGGAAAACGGTGCAATCCACATCTACAGGTAGGAGAGCGCTAACACTTTGTGTTGAGAAGAGATTTTACCTTTTTTTTGCGTAGCTGGGGGTGGAGGTTGGCAGGTTCCCCATTTAGAGGGAAGTGTACAGAAAGGTCCAAACTGCTCTGAAGGATTCTCTTGCTAGCAGTTAAATATTGGTTCAATTATTGGATGCTGGGTTTGATCAGCTGACTATTCTCTCTGTTTCTTTCATGACCTTTACTGTTGAGGCAAATGAAAAGCAAAGTCCTTAGTCAAGTATTTTCACTTCAAATGTTAAAAATTTGTGATATCAAATAACTGCTTTTAAGGAGTCCTGTTGATTGGAACGAAGCAGCATGTCTGCAGAGACAAATCATGATGGAAGTACTGTACTTCACCACCACCTATACTGCGCCTGTTTTCCTCAAGTTTTAGAGCACAGATGAAAAGTTCAAGTAAAACACATACGGGAGGGGGTTGCAAATAACACTTTGTATTAGAAAGAACCTCTCTAAACCTCAGACCACTGAAAAAGAATGAGATGTGCAAGATCAAACAATGAGTCAGTGCTTTAAAACAGGAATGATAAGGGAAGGCTTGCATTGCTTTGTAGAAGTAGCTCTCCGAATATGCAGGAATACAAAGATCCATGGTAACACAATCAGTTAATACAGTGACAGATCAGTCCCTCATGCATGGTAGCTGACAAGGACAAAACAATTCTTCAAACATATTTAACCAGCAAAACTAAGGCATAAAGCATGAGGAAAAGTTCCGTTTGATTGTGATGAGGGACTACAGAAAAAAATATTAAAAAAAAAAACCTAAACCGAAAATCTGTGCCTTGTAAGAATAGGAAAAAAAATATGAAAGAAGAAATGGGAGAAGGACATGAAAAAGAGGGAAAACTGCCTGAAAAGAACTGAGGCACAACCCACTATATAGAAGCATTGCATCCTCTGAAGTGCAGAGTAGCTCTGACATGCACTGAGATTAGCAGAAATCAGGGATGCTCAATGCTTCTCCTAACGAGACACTTCCAGTATTTCACTGTCACATCCCAGGAAGATTCCTTTCCTCTCAGCCCTTCCTCCCACCCCAGCTTTCTTCTACACATGCCTGGGAAGAACAGTTTTCCAAGCAAAAGTACTGAATAAATCTCTGCGGAGAAAGTAATTACTTAAAACATGCTTTAGCAAAAAGAAAGCATTAAAATAACGCATCTAATTGATATGGACAGACTGAGCCATCCTCACTCCTGCTGACCACAACTTCAGTTCATAGAGAGTCCATAGAGGTCGACAGGACAATCAGAGCGGGTTGTGAACAAGAGTTTGAAGGGGGATGAAAGAGCAGTTGGGTTTTTTTCAATCCTCTTTGCTCTTCACTGAATTCTACCTAAGAAAAAACAAAAGAGAGCCAATCTTGCAAAAACTGACAGCTTATTTTTGAGTAGTCCTGACAAGGCCATGGGAGTTGCTCAAAACGATGTAATTTACAGCTAGCAGAATACTTGCTGGAAACCCACTACTTCTCCCTTTTTCTTTACCCAATTGCCTGTTGCTCCTGTGGATTTAAACTGCAACCTCTCTGAGAGAAAGACATGATTTGATTTGTCTGCATTGTCCCTTTTCTAGTGGGGGCGTTGTGTGAGACAGAGAGAGATCGATATAATAAACAGATATAATACCTAGAGAGAGAGCAATAGACAGTTGCATTCTAAGAGCCTGCCTGAGCAGCACGCTTCTGAATTTCCACATTTCAAGCCTGGACAGGTCAGAGCAACCAGAAGAGATGCTAAGAGTCTGTCTGGAATGGTCTAACAGGTTAGTGAGTGTCTTCCCCTCCAAAAGCACTGAAGAAATCAGCACGTTGTAGGATTGCACCCCCACACACACTCGTGGTTCAGTATGAGTCCCTCTGAAGACAGTGGGAGCCTGTCCAGACATTTAACAGGCACTGGGTCATGCTTTAGGGGAAAATCTAGACAAGAAGTTCTCCTGCTGCTTCTTCCCTTCTAATTTTTTTGCTAGGTCAGGAATGCTTAGTGCCAATAGATCTGCTTCACCAGAGCTGGCAACTTTTGCTTCACCTGCTCCTTGTCCTCAGTTTAAAAGCAAGAGCGCTTTCAGGTTTTCCAAACAATGAAATAATTTGTTACAATTCCCACTCACAGCAATGTCAGATGGAGCGATGCACTGCAGTGAAATCCGGTCTAAGCATGCAAGGATTGTGAGTGACCTCAAACA
Organism: Piaya cayana; assembly: GCA_013389865.1. Lineage (NCBI taxonomy): Eukaryota > Metazoa > Chordata > Aves > Cuculiformes > Coccyzidae > Piaya > Piaya cayana. The sequence goes on from WAAB01024655.1 coordinate 29,427, forward strand.
CGTGTCAAGGCTGACTGCAAGGGTTAGTGGTGTTTTCTGGATCCTGATCTAAATCCCCAGCATTTTCTTAGCTGGAATCCAATGCTTTTTACATCCCTAGAACTGCCTACATGTAGGAATTTCAGTCAAGGGTGTGCATAGGCAAGTGTGAATGAATCACCTATTTATTAGCTTTCCTTCCCTGTGAAACAGATATAAGCCACTATTTTAAAGAGGGGAAAACTGAGGCTCAGACATCCCTGCAGTAATCAGAACAGAAACTAATTAGACGAATGTTATTACTTGTTCATTACTTGTTGCAAAATACTAGTTATCAATAATACTATTTAACTTAGGAAACAATATTTTTTAAGGCAAGCGATTTTTGCAAGGTATTCTTGAAAGCATGCAAGAATGTTCCTCTAGCCTTACCCCTTTTGGATGGGGAGACACTTTTCCCAAAGGCTTTACTGACAGAGCAGTCTGAATAACAGAAACAAAGCCCAGGGCCAGTGGCACTTCCATCTCCAGGTTAGCTTCTCTTGTTGGTGCTTTGTGGGCTCACCATCTGACAGGTAACAAAACCCTTTACTGAAATCCCTACCACTGCCTCATGCCCTGTGTGTTTCTTGGTGCTCTGTTATCCACACAACTAATTTGGAACAATTATTTCAAGCTTTATTCTTTAATTTTAAAAACAACATCCAATATAAAGCCATGCCGGCAACTGGTGTTTAGTTTACGAGGTTATGCTATGTGAAATCACTGGAGAGCTCAGCATTTCATGTGATGCTATCATCCTAGTGTAGTGTTACTGGAATACATTTCCTACAGAAAAGACCTAACAAGGCTTTCATCCATCATTCTCTCTCTGGCTAAAAGATGCCTGAATGTTTGTCCCTGCAGCTTTAGAACTGGAGGGACTGGGACTTGATCCTAAATGCAGCACCTGCAGGATCCAGTGCCTGGTCACTGGATACTTGGGGGTGTTCAGGATACAGAACACAAGCGTGTTTTGACTGAGAATGCTTGGAGAAGGAGCACATTGACTACTGAGTAGTTTCATCCAGGTACATCAGTGGAAAAAGACCCTTCTCTAATCCTCACACTATCCCCTCTCCTAAACCACCAGGTTGAAAGGGTGAGCAAAGCCAAGGCACCTGGTATGCTTAACAGAGGAGAGAACAAAGCCAAGACACCTAGGTATTCGAGGTGGCAGTGCCACACACACACAGAGCACAGTTACAGCAGAATTCTTTGATGGGAAGCAGAATAAAGCTACCTTAGAATAAGTTCCCAATCCCATCCCGTTGATTTTAGTTTTTCCACAGAGGTGTGCAGTCACTCACAAGTCTGCAGGAGCAGGTTTGACTCTCTCCCTTCATCAGAACACAGCACATATCTGTGAAAAAGCTGTGCCCAAAACAGTGAGTTTGAACAGTGAACTCTCAGGCAGTTCCAGCAGCCAGGAGGCCTTGCTCGCAGAGCTGAATGCACAAGGTCTGCACTTACCTCACCATAAAACAGGGAGGGAAGAAGTTTTGAAACAGATAAACTAATTTTGAGCAGAGACTTTTCCTACAGATGACAAGTCTCCTGTCACTGCTGTTCAAGCAAAGTTCACTCTAAGAGACAAAGACAGTTTCAGTGGTGCTGATGGCTGGCACTGATGGAACCACTACCAAAGGCCCTGTAAACACACAGCATCTCATCTGTGAGGAAAGAAGAGATTATATTCTCTGAAACTAGGAAGAGAAACAAGTCCCTTAAGCCATTCCTGCAAAATGCTGAATGCCTAAAAGACATAAAACACTTGGGAAAAAGTTTAATTTACCACTTGCTTCTTAGTCTCTGTAGTCACTGGCAATGGGCTTCCCCCTGCTCTTGCCATCAGGAATCCACTTCCACTGCCCACAGGCTGGGTCCCTCTGCCAAACCAAATCCATGCAGGGCAGTCTACCCAGTCGTTGCTTGAGGATGATCAAAATACCTGTGCACTGGATTCAATCACTTCTGCATGATGAAGGTGAACAGCACAGTCTACACTCACAAAGCCAAAGCCAGGAGTTGGCTAAAGAGCTTTACTACAGAACAGCAGAATAGTATATTCTAAAATGGAAATATTAGAGTTTTAAATGTAAGTCAGAACAGAGGGGAAAATTCTTCAAGTCTGTTGGAAGGTTCCAATCCTATGATCCTGTTCTGCTCTTTTCAGCATGAATCCTCTGAACACACATGAGAACAAATGATCAAGACCCAGCAGAAAATACAAACACTGAGTTTCACCATACTTCACAAACCTTTTGCATCCGGCTTTGGACCAGCCCTGCTCATCAGAATAACACTGCTAGCAGGGATGTTCTTACTTAAATTATACAGGGCTGGATCCATGGAAGAGTTTCTAATGTGATGGGAGTGTGTGTTTGTTTTAATTTAACTTCACAGAACGGCACATGCAGCACAACTTCCATCTTCAAAACATTTAAAATTAATTCTGTTTCAACCTTCACTGAAGGCACTGAAACTGTACTAGGGAGAATTTGCTCCTTGCTTTTCCTACACTTCTAAAGTGCATAAATGTTTAGAGATAGTCCCAGAATCAAACTGAGAGCTGTTCTCTGGCAGACCTTATATTTATAAACTTCAAACCTAGCACTAATCTCTCTCTCTCTCAGTTCTGAGCTAACATAAAGATGCAGATCTGAACTGAGCATACCTTCAGGCCAGAAAGCTGTTTCACATTTCTTAAGGCGATTGAAAGGGACCTCCAGTCAGCAAGTACAGACATTAACTCCCCTGAAACAGTGTTAAACCATGAGACCCAGATTAGGATGTTTTGTAAGTGATCCAACAATAATCCCACATCATTCTACGCTAAAACACCTTCTGCCTAACTCAGGCAGCTTCTGGATGTTATGAACAATACCAGTTCCACTGGACAAAGAGTATTTCTGAAAAGTTAAGAGAAGAGGCACTGCAAGAGGGGCCGGGCTAGTTCTAATGCTAATGTATTTTGCTTTGTAAACTAGTTGTGAGGTCCGATGGTGGGGTTTTTTTACCTTTCCTGGCCTACATTGTCTGAGGTTTTGAGGCCTATCTGTCATATTGAGGCAACAGACCCTTTCAACACTTCTCTTCGCTTTGATATGCACTCTTGTCTCTTCCTTCTCCCTCTTTTCTTCAGGAGTTATATTGCCGGAAAGGGTGATGATTTTCACAGCAAATAAAGAGGCCTTCTCCTGGCTTTATTGTCTTCAGAAGAAATGCTCTGTGAATTTTATGGCCAATGGGAAGCTGTTCCCTTCCCCCAACTCAAAACTTGGCCAGTCACAAAAATTGCTGGAGTGGGTGTGATGGAACAGGATTGTTAAATTGCAGCTCAGGAGAAGTTTGCCAAGCCTGCGCTGTCCTATTTCATGTTACTCCAAAGGTACAGACACCAACAATCACTGCTGGCAAAACAGGGGTTTGACAGGACTCTCTGTTCTGGAGCAGCTCATTCATGGCAAAAAGCCCCCTCCCCACACAGAGGCAGGAACACTGCAAAGGGAGCTGCTTCAAAGCTCCTTCGTTTCATATCTCTACCACCCAACTGCCAACAACCTCTCCAGCCACTTGTAGTTCCATGGGAGAACTGTCCGTGGCGGAAAGCACTGCCAACAAAACCCATAGAATCACAGAATCATAGAACAACCAGGTTGGAAGAGACCCACTGGATCATCAGGTCCAACCATTCCTATCAAACACTAAACCATGTCCCTCAGCACCTCATCCACCCGCAACTTAAACAACTCCAGGGAATAATATTGCTGATTAGATCAATAATCTGCCAACAGATTAATTATGATTGAAGAAAGTTAAATGTTGCTAATTTCACTCACCTAAGTGAGTAACATAAGCAGGATATGCCTAAAGAACTGGATTAAAATATTGACTGTTATCGTTCATCATTAAATTCTACCATTATCTCCTAAAGAAGGCTGAGAGAATCCCTTCTGCTGTCTCTGGAGTGGGTTCATTAGTCCCACCTCAGATGTGACTCAGGTAACACCGCTCCTGAAATAAACTGCACCACTGTAAATAAAACCAGGAGAACGTCTGCAAGATTTGGCTCAGAATGCAAGAGAGTGGATCTATTCCATTATTCAGAGCCTCAAGTCCCAAACGATTTAGCAATAGGTTTCACTGCTGCTGTTTGTTAACTTTGGCAGAGAAGTGTGCCTTGTCTCTGCAAGGAAATGCCACGCGCAAGCTCATCCTGACCCAGCATCTGAAAAAGGCACCAGGGACATCAATGAGAGGCTGGGCCAAGGCCTAACAGACTCATGTGGCAAATCACAGAGAATCTTCCTCAGATTGCTGCTGGCTTTAAGAAAGGAAATGTTCTCCTTTTGCTTTTCCCGCCTGTTTAATTTATTCTCTTAACTTACTTTAAAGAAAGGAACTAGATATGAAATCTCCCAATCTTCCTTCAAAGAGAAACACAGTATTATCATTCCTACTAAAAATACACTGAAAGCTACTGATATGAAAAGAAAGGATTTCATGGGAGAAAGTTCTGTTTTCCATATACATTTAATTTATTCTTCAGTTTAAAAAGCAAAACTCCCAGCTCTCTCCTGCTCAGATAATAAGGGTTCAAATCAGGAACAGGAAGGTTTATCTTGAAGTTTACTCCCTTGTTTTGGAAACAGAACAACATCTGATATTTGTCTCTGGCTTCTGAATGAGAATAGAGCTCAAGATAAGATCACCTTGTTGCTCTTTTGTTCACTCCATCTTAACAACACAAAGGAACCTAAGGAACACTTTAAACATCTTGTCCCACAGAATGACCCCAAATTCTCATTTAAAGAAGAGAAAAAAATAACCAAACCCAAGGCTGGAGAGATCAAAACTTACAAAATACCAAGCGAGGCATTAAAGCACCCCAGGTGACCATATGTTAAACAAACAATTTACACTTCCAATGAATGAAAACAAATGTCCTGGCATTTCTGTGGGCTGAACTGAGCCACTGCTGTTCTTTAGAGACTCTAAAATTCTTACCATAATGTTCTACAATTAACAGCACTTTTCACTCGATTATCAGTGTAAACATAATTGGGCTAATTCTGCTTTCACTACAGTTTCTCAGTGATAGAAATGCCTCTGAGATGAGAATGCCATAGAATCATGGAATAGGTTGGGTGGGAAGGGACCTTAAAGCCCATTCAATTCCATCCCTGCCATGGGCAGGGACGCCTCTCACTGGATTAGGGGCTCCAAGCCCCATCCAACCTGCCTTGAACCCCTCCAGGGATGGGGCAGTCCCCACTGCTCTGGGCAACCTGGGCCAGGGCCTCCCCACCCTCACAGCAAAACATTTCTTCCTAAAATCTCATCTCAAACTCCCCTCTTTCGGCTGAAAACCATTCCCCCCTTGTCCTCTCCCTGCACTGCCTGATCCAGAGCCCCTCCCCAGCTTTCCTGGAGCCCCTTTCAGCATTGAAAGCTGCTCTGAGGTCTCTCCAGAGCTTTCTCTGCTCCAGGGTGAGCAAAGCTAAACAAGAATGTCATGTGTATCTGCTCCAACCAAGCACAGCACAGCAGCCCCCTGGCAGGGAAGGTAACAGTTCTGAGGCAAAGTGGGTTTGTCTGCATGGATTGAGCACAAACCCCAGTGCAAGGAACAAACACAAACACGCAGAAATACATTTTCCCTACTGAAATAGTCCAGGTAAGCAGGCTGATGCCCTCAATGCCCACAGCACTGTAAACTCACTGTTAACGTCTAGTGCTTTCCCAGGATTGAACACCAAGGTGCATGGAAGCTGATGCATCAAATTGTGATGTAAACCTTGTTCTTCAAGCCTGGGAAGAGTCCTAGAGAAACGCTCTCATGTAGGGTGAACTAGTTATTACCCACTGCCAGGACTGCACTGAGCAGGACTTCCACAACTCTGTATCCAGGATCTACACAAACAGCACAAAAAGGAGCGAAGCCTGCATAAACTTCCAATGCAAACCATACCTTGGTGAGCCAAAAATCCTTACAAGTGGCAAAGTCCTGACTGCCAAATGCTGGGAGAGAAAAAAGTGAGATGGTTCTCAAGCCATTACCACACAGTGTGTGCAGCAAGCGGGGGGCAAAGTGAACTTTAACTACGTTCTGCTATTAAGGCCAAGAGACATCACATCTGCCTCCACTGATGAGGGAAAAAGCATTAATGCACAAAACTAAATCATAAATTAAGGGATTAATTACTTCCAGATTCTGCTCTTTGGGTGTTGTTTCAACTTCAAAAGCAAGAGCAGCTGGAAGGAGGGGCCGGGCAGAAATCAGGCCTGTGACCCACTGATGGAGGAAAGCTTCAGCTCTCCTCTCTTGTTGAGGGAAACTGGTAGTTCTAGTGCCATGTTGTGATGTGGGGATCTACTCAGAGACTGACACTGGACCATCTCCCTGCCTGAAAATCTATTCCAGTCCTTTCCACTCAAAATTAACTGCTCTTACTAGGAGTGCAGTCATCACGGGTCTGAGGAGCCTGTTCTGTGAAGAGCTAAACATGCAGACACACACACATTCTTTTCAGAAAAAGCTCTGTCAGCAAACACGAGCTGCTGTATGAAGTGACATTTGCAGCAAGAGCACCTGGTCACAGGCAGCCTGCCACAATGTGCCTTGAGTTCTGTGCATCATCTGAGAGAACCTGAACCCAAGGGAGCTGGTTCTGCTGTAACGACCATCAAGGACACAACAATTCACCTAATGATTCACCTAGAGTTTCACAGCATAACCACCAAACTAAAAATAGATCCTTTGGCCCAGAGAGGTCACAGTCTAAATAGAAACAGCTGAAGAAATGTCATATAAACACAGACAGAGAAGGAAGCACACACACACACAAAAAAAAAAAGGGTCAGACTATGGTTAGGGAACAGGTAACACTGGTGTTAGCACAACAATGATCCAGCCTTTCAGAAATGAAGGAAGACCTCAGGTTGGGGCTCCAGGGCCTTGGTTTTAAGGTGTTGCTCTCTGCTGCATTGAACATTACAGACAGAGGAAAGGTGGGTGAAAGAGGCAGCATCTGTGTCTTTCTCATTCACAATTCTCTTTCATTACTGCCAACATATTCTGTCCTCAGAAATCATCCTGTATGGAACCCATAAAATCTCAGCTGCTCGCATCTGCGCTCACTGGCTCCTGTCATGTGCTATTACCTTGTAATGACCCAGACACTGCTGAGCTGCATCTGCTTCAGCCTCTCCACCCACAGCTGAGAGGATGCAGAAGCTGCCTGCAGAGGAACAGACGTTGCAGTCCTACCCTTGCTCAGTGTCCTCTGTTCAGGAGTACTGCTTTCTTTTTATTAACTGTCATCTGAAAATCTATGTTACTACTCCCTGTGCTATTATCAAGCCACAGACAGACTGTGTCAGATTTGAAGGAACAACACGATCTCTAAATTACAGTAACAATCACAATATTGTATTAATTTTTCTAGCAGCAAGAAGTGGGGAACTTTGGCAGCTCTCAGTATTTTTTACACAGTACAAGTGCCTTCACCATTTCCTTCTGAAGCAGGTAGCAGTGTATCAGCTTCAGGGACAGAAACAGAGCAATTCCACACCAAGCAGGAAGCCTGCATCAGAGCTGGGAACAGAAGCCAGGTTTCCTGGCTCCTTGTTCTTAACAAGAACGCTGTCCCTCTCCCTAATGATAACACAGGGGTGATAAAGGATATGAGAAGCATCTTATCATCTCTTTACTAAGGAGCAAACCCAAAATCTGATGGTATGAACTTCTTGTGTTGTAAATCAAGGCTGAGTCCGCAGCAGTCCAGGCAGTTACTCTGGGTAAGTGCACAGAGAATCAAGCTTAAAACACCCACAAACATTTTTAAAATGTAAAGCCAGATATTTTGTGTTACTAAAGTTAAAAAATCCTAGCTTGAAGCAATGTGTTCTTCTTTCAAAACAGGTAAAACAAGAACAAGAGAGAAGTACCGTGTGGTTTACACAGATCATCAGAGATTAGAATTAGAGAAGGAATTTCATTACAACAGATACATTACAATCAGGAGGAAGTCTGAACTTGCTGCAAACCTAAGGCTTTCCGAGAGACAGGTAGAGTATGGATCACCCGTTCAGGATTGCCTCTGAATTTGTTATTGCTGAGGACATAACCCTACTGGTTAAGAACACAAAAATCTAATGACTCCAATAAACAAATGCTGTGACAAGGTTCCTTTTACAGGGAAGGCACTCAAACTGTCCCCCTGAATGACCTGCACCCATTTCTAAATATCAAATCAGCACAGCTTCAGCACTTATAGTGACACGGGAGCACCCTGGAATAGCACAGACAAAGCAAACATCAGTTGTACCCGCAGTTGTCTTCTCAGAAACAAGAGTCTAAAACTAATGACACACGCTGTCTGTTTTACTGGGGTAGCGGTAGCAGAGAGAAGTTTTTGCTGACATTTATAAAGCAGAAGTCCTGGTTCTGCTCGAGTCGATGGGAATCCCATAACAGATTCAAATGGGTCACTCTTAGCAGAGAATGGAAGTGCTGAGCCCAAGTATGTCCAGGACATTTGAAGGTATTTGGTTCTTTGGCTGCCTTTTACCTTTTGTTAAAGATTCCCTACGTATGGGCTACACCTCTTTCCTACCTCTATTTCCTCCTACCCCTTCCAAATTCCACCAAATTCTCACAACATCAGTCAAAACACAATCCTTTTTGGTCAAAAGACACACAAGTGTTGCTCTGGAACCCCTGTGTCACGTTCTTCAGCCCACGCCAGCCGCTGCCAAAGCAAAGCACGCCGGCAACCTCTAGCTCTCAAGCCCTTCCGCTGCCTCACACTAGCCACGGAGATGAGGTGCCAGGCAGGGTCTCCGACAAAGACCTCACGGCATGTGCTGAGCACCCCGAGTCCTGTGTCCCTTGGGAGCTCCTGAACCAGAGCACTGAAGCAAGCCATGAGACAGTTAAAAGCTTTACTGCACAACCGCCCCGAACAGATCTCAGGACACAATAAGCCCTTTTGCTGCCTTGTCTATTTGCAACCCATGACAGCGCTGATTTCTCAGTCCATTACTATTCAGTATTATTCACTGAAGATTATGTCTCATTGTCTTCTAAGCTCTACTGAGCTTGGATAGTCCCAGAGCCACCTCATTAGAGCACTGTCCTGCCAACTTGAACCTGAACAATTGGTTAGACAAGGTAGGAAAGATGTAATATCTACAGAAGAGAAAATGCAAAATGAAGTGTTGCTAATATAGGAAGGATACAGAAATAAAGGAGATCGTGAGGACAAGAAAGAAGAGAGAAAATTAGACTTCAGGGCAAGAGTTACTCCCACAACAACTGAACAGTGAAAAAAACTCTGAAAGGAAGGAGGACAGCAGGTGAAGAACAAGTCAGAGAGGTGCCAGTGACCATGTTGGCTCCTAGTCTGGCATTACAGACCTCGATTGACTTGTAGCCGTCTGGTAACTGGCAGGCGACCTTGAATTGCCTACTACCAGTCTCTCTGGATCTCTGCTGCTGATTCTGCATCCCCCTGTAATAACAAATCGGATCAAAACTCTGAATTCAAAGGCAGGTAAGAACACTGAAGCCAGAGGGGAATTCTGAAACAGATGTTAGTCTGGTTTTCAGACTGTTTCATCTTTCCACACATGGGTGAAACGAGATGCTTTCAGCACAATCAGAATGCAAGAGGTCTGAGAGCATTTGAGATTGGTTTTGGGGAACATCATTTGGTATTGAAATGACGTTCTGGAGACTAAGACAACAAAACCAACTACCAAATGTCTCAAATGGTAGCCTAGGATTTGAAAGACCTAATTCCAGTTTCCAGAAGCTTTGCATGTATCTGAATTCCTCATCTGTAACATGGGAATAATAATGTCCCTGTCAGAGACTCCTTAAGATGTTTTGTGGGACTTTAGCACAGGTTTTCTTTTAAAACACAACCTAGTAGCCGCAGATGTTATAGCTTCTTACTGTTTTACCTCCTTTCTGATCATCATTCTCTTTCCCTTTCTAGCTTCTAGCAAAGAATAATGAAACAAATCACTATTTCTCAGCAAACCACTGATTTTTCTTTGGGTTATAAAAGATAGTGACAGAAGTTTTTCCTCTGCCATCTGAACACCAACAAGAAAACACAACATATCTGAATGAGGTAGCTTGACCCATTACACTGACTAGACATAACATAGAGCCACTTCCAAATATAAGTAGCTGGTGTGCACTGCTCTAAATCCAATACTGGGGGTTCACATGCACAGACATTTCACGTGGGATAGAGCATTCACCCTTTCACACCTGAACAAGTTCTGCTGTATTTTCAGTTGACCATTACTCATCAACCTCATCTCGTGTCCTCACTTGTTCCATCCCAACCAAAACCTATAAGCTCTGCAAAGAGCTTCTTCCCAAAACTGACTGTGTCCCTATAACAGGGCAGTGGCTGTGGCATCAAGCAGTGGACTAGGTGGGATGCAGCAGCAGAGTCAGGCTCCGCTTACAATGCCATAAAAGGCACTGAGTTGCTGAGGCACCACTCATGCAATATCCTGGAAGTAACATCGCCTACCGAGCACTGCACTGGTGAAATTCTGCTCAGGAGTGTATTTTCATGGCCATACACACTGGAGCTGCCCTAATGATGTGCAGCACCCAAACAGGAATGCTTCTGGGCCTCAGTTCTTGACTTGCTCTGACTAGGGCTTATAGTTTTCAGTGTAAAGATATTCTTAGATGCTTTTGGCCACCACTGTGACACATGAGACCCTGTTCTGTTAGATTTTGTACCAAAAAAAAAAAATCCTAAACCCAAAGCTTGTTCCATAAAGATACACCTGCTAAAATAAAACTAACACTAAAAAAACCCTCTTTTTATTAAGCTATTCATAAGAATTTTATTACCATACAGGAAAGATAGGTACATGTGTGTTATCAGTCCATTGTCTCAGTTTGCCACTGTCTTTCTCGCTGGCCCTCACACAGCTGGTAGTTCCTACCACCCTTGCGAGTGTACAGTACTGAATGCTATTAGCACACTATCAGCAACTGAAAAAAACCCTTTCCTCTGTCTGCAGGTGAAAATCTGGTTCCAGAATCGCAGAGCCAAAGAAAGAAAATTAATGAAGAAGAAAATGACTCATTTTGATGGTAACAATCTTGCTTCTATGCAGAGTGACTCTGGCTCAGTGAGCCCAATGCCAGTTCCTGACCAACAGACTCATTCAGAAATGCCCAGCTCCTTATTCCCCCCTCCACCCCCTCCAGCTCCGCTTCCCATGAATGGTTTGCAGCACAACGGGAACCTGCAGCAGGTGGTGGCCTCACAGTAAGGCTGCCTGGAGAGCCGCTGCACAGCGAACACTATGAACTCCACGGAGCACTACGGGATGAGAGAGAGCAGAGCTGGAGGAGGCCCCAGCAGGACGCAGCTCTGTGCACATCGCTTCAAGTACCAGAAACTCAGAGCCACTGCTAGGTCTGCAGGACAACCCCGGTTCGCAAGGGCAAGGGAACTGCTGTGTCCCAGGAGGCGTAGGTGCAGGGAGCCTCTACCGGAGGATAACCTGCTGAGTCTGTGCTATGAGACAAGCCACACGGCCGGGTAGGCAGGAGAGCCGAGGGTCAGGTACAGCCACTTCTTACAGTACACTGCAGGCAAAAAAAGCACAAAATTAGCCACAGGCAATGCAGCATCACTGAGGCAGCAACAGCAGCTCTGCCTGTCCCTTGCCCCTAGGTGAAAAGTGTATTTCTTTTCCTCTGAGCTCCACCCAGGTTCCTTTTACTCATCTCACTTTCATGGACTTCACACATGGATCTTGCTAAGTGAAAACCTGGCCTATACATTTGGACCCACTAGATGAAAAGCCTGGGTCATGGTGGTGGCACTCACTACATGTCAAGGGCAAAGGCCAGGGAAGGTTTGGGTTTGACATGTCTGATTTCTAACACTCCACACACTGGTATAAACCTGCACTCTGCAAGCATTCCAGTAATGTTTCAATAGCATTGTGGCACTGTGAGCCTTGGCCCAAGTTCATTTCTGATGGAATAAAAAAATCATGTCAGACTCATTTTATAACCTAAAAGAAAGGGCAAAGTAGGGGGAAATCCTTTTAAGAAGTGTAGGTATTGTACAGAGGGACTGCATTCCATCGGGTGGGCTAGCCCATGAATAAAAATGCAATAATTGCATTCCACTGCTTTCACATCTGGTCCAGCTTTCAGAGATATCGTGACACGAAAAAAATCTGAGAAGCCAAATTAATGAAAGACAAAGTAAACAAATATTTCACTTAAAGATAAGCTCTCAGCATTTTTTAGCTGGGTCTCAATTGCTGAAACGCTGCTCCCTTCCGTACCAGCAGAGCTCAGCAGGTACTCAGCACTCAGGAATAGTGCAGATTAGGTACTTCATAAGATGACCAACAATAGCATGTGCGGAACTTGTCTGCAAAGGGAACGCTTTTAAAGCACACAAGTGATTTGGGAATTTATAACCTGGTTGGCAAAAGCAATTTAGACATTTAGGATTCCTATTCTCACTAATTTTCAAGGTGTCCTCCTAAATATCCCTGCCACTGTTGCAAATAAGACTTAGGCTCGTTAAGTCACTTAGGCACTACATTCTCGGGGTTTTCCTGAATTATAACAAATAGTACTATTAGGTCATCAAAGTGTTGGCAATGTAAAATTACCTTGTATATAAAAGACATTAAAATAAATTACCTTTTTCGTAATCATTTTCCAATGTGCTGTCAGCTACGTAGCAAGAGAACATGTGGATTTTCATGATTCATCTGTTACTGAACGGTAACACCAGATTTAAAGGCAAGGTGATGGTAAAAAAACTTACAAAAAGCAGAGGAGAATGGTGAGTGTGGGATGGTTTAGGCAGCTGACAGGTTTCAGTATTGGTGAATTTTATTTATCATTTTGTGGCTGCAAGAAAGAGTCTAACCAATTAAGAGTAAAATATCTACATTGTACAATTCCCACTTTTCCCTTTCACAATGCTGCTCCGCTTGCTGGCAAGAGGAGTTTGAATAATTGCACAGGTAACACTAATGAGATGAAGAAACTGTGATTCAAAGTTCAGCAACAGAAAGATTCCTCCTGGTGCCCACACACTATGGAAAGCGGAACATGACCAACAGCATGTGTGAACAGAAAAGATTTACCATCCACACTGATGAGCAGCATGGCAACCACACCAAAACACTCCCAAGAGAGTATGCAGTGGATGAGTCCAAAAGAGGAATTTGTTGGAAATACATGGAAGAGCCACTCTGCATACAGAGGGAAATGCTGGAGATAGTTTACTTAGAGTGAACACACACACGATCTCACACTGGCCAATTAAACAGAACCTTGCTTGAATATTAAAGAAAAAGTAATAACGTCCAGATTTAGACTTACCCAGGGTAAGAGGGGAACTTTGTCAGTTTTTTTAATGTACAATAACTTAGAACCCGGTTCTAGCTAAACACACAGCACACTGTCCCCAGGGGTTTGCAGGATCAAGCCCATAGCTGCCTGTTTGAATCACATTTCCATATCACAGCTTAAATTTGTATTAAAATTTCAAAAAGGACAAAGGATAAAGTCCTTCAAGAAGGAACTTTAAGAAATACATCTGACTGAAACTTCTTTCTCTTTAAAATTATTTAAACACCATTCAAAGAGAGGGAGATCTGGCAAACCGACCTGGTTTATCTTGTTTACATGTAGAAGAGTTATTGAGGAAGATAAGTGAGCGCTTTGAAGATGTGCCTCATTTCTGCTGCAGTTTGCTGAAAGCACGCTGGCCGTAGGTTGCTATGTGTTCCCAATCAGAAGTTGTTAAGTACACAAAATAAGGCTGGATTTTATTTGCAGAAGCACATGTTCAAAGGTTAAAATTTATTGCTCCAAAAGCAGTATCTATAAACCAGGGCAATACCTTAGAGATTATTAACCTTCTAGTTATGCCAGTGGTTGGTTTTAGTAGTACAATTTTTTTTTAGACTCACCACCAATCTATCCAACTACATATTCCCAATGTGCTTTAATCCTTCAACCAGTTGCCCACCAAAAAGAAAAGAAAGCTATTTTTCTCTAAGAGGCTTGAGCAGCGCTATTCCTTCGAAGGTATATTGTGTGTGATTAAAAGTAAGAGACATAAAATTGGAGCGAAATCAACTGGAAGTATTTCGGCCCAGCAGTGTGAGTCATGAGATACCGGTGCTAGTCCTCACGACACTTACTTTCGTCCTGACTTTGGGTGTATAACCCATGACTTCTATCAGATCTAAAAAGCAGGGGCACTAAAGCAGCGTTGCTGAGAAGATGGATTGGTTGTTAGCACAGTGTCTTGAAGAAGAAAAGCATACCCCAGACAACATCACAAGAATACCTAAGCCCTTAATCCTAATTGTGATTCAAAGAACGATCAAGGTAAACCCTATTTTCAGAGGAATTCACTAACTCTGGGGTTTAAATCCCCATTACACAGTGAGAGTTGTGATCTGTATGGTACAAAAAAGACCAAGGAGAGCACAGCACTTTAGGGTCTGCTACAAAAACTACAGGCAATTAAGCAAGAGATACAATTCCAAATGACACTTCTAAAACAAAATCCTTCAAGGCACGGGTGGACGAGGTGCTGAGGGACATGGTTTAGTGTTTGCTGGTAATGGTTGGACTCAATGATCCAGTGGGTCTCTTCCAACTTGGTTATTCTATGATTCTATGAAACGTGCGGCATCTGCAATTGCTATGGGGTTATTCAATCATTAATGAACATACGAGAGCACATCACGTGGATGCTACCTCCTGCCCAAGAGCAGATTCAAACATGTATTCGATCTGGACAATCACATAAAGATCACAGAGCAAACTCCTGCTTTAGCACTATTATTCAGTTCACATGTGCAGTACAGGCTTACTCCAACCCAAGCTTTTACACCTAGAGCTGAAATGACTCACAGGCAGTCACACTGTGGAACGGCACTGGGTGTTACTGTTTGGAGAGAACACCCTGCAGGCCTCACTGTGTAAAAGAACAGGCACAGGTTTCATGATTAAAACATCTGCCAGCTGTCCTCACACTCAAAAAGCAGAAACACTTTCTTGTACATTTTGTAACTCTATTCTTAGAAATATCACAGTAAATGGAAAGGCTTAATGAATATACACCCTGCACATTCTAGGTCTGCTAAAGCCACAATAAATACAGTTACTCGTAGGCAGGACAGACTGGACATTAGGAAAAAATTCTTCACAGAAAGGGTTATTGGGCACTGGCAGAGGCTGCCCAGGGAGGTGGTTGAGTCACCTTCCCTGGAGGGGTTTAAGGGACGGGTGGACAAGGTGCTGACGGACATGGTTTAGTGTTTGATAGGAATAGTTGGACTCGATGATCCGGTGGGTCTCTTCCAACCTGGTTGTTCTATGATTCCATGATTCTATGACAGTGATCTTTCTTACCCAAGGGTATGACAGAAGAGTTAAAAGTGTGCAATGGAAATACCAGTCCACCAGGAGTATAAATTGTGGACATGGCAGAAAGGTCAGCAGTAAAGGACATCAGTTCCTTTCCCACCAAAGGCTCTCCAGGACCCCATGGGGAGCACTCAGCAGTCCCACCCAGCTGCACCCTGGGCAGCACAGGCGAGTGGCAGCACGCAGAAGCCTCATTTTACACAGCCCAAGAAGGGAACCACACCGATATCAATAGAAGATCAGCTGTTCTTTTGCATAGTTCTGCTACATATAACCAATATAACCAGGAGTTCACATGCAGGCTCTGTAACTCCTGCCATGTGGAGTCTGTTTGCTGAGCAGCAAGACACACTCTTCTTACTGACAGTATGGATTTTGTAGCAGATTTTAAATTACTCGACTTTCAGGACAGTAAGCCCCTTCTCTAGCTCCAGACTGTTCTTCCCTGGCAAACTTAAGACTGACACAGGTCATATATGAAATATATCATCATTTTTAATAAAATGCAAAAGTTAACATTAGAAAAGAAGATCATTAGCATCATTAGCAGCAGTTAGGAAAACAGCAGTGGACTGAGTAGCAGGGTAAATACAATCACCACGCTCCCAACAAGTCACTTCTTATCATCTAACAAGCAAAATGTCAGAGCGTGGAATCAAAAATGAAACCACTGAGGAAGGTTTCACGGACAATTGACATACTTATTTCTACTGCTGTTCTCTCATGAAAAAGAAATACACATTAGGAATGAGACAAACACCCAGCACAGAACTGAGACATGGGATTTATCCCTTTTTCCCCAGAAGAGCTCTGTCCAGCAAGTGAAAACAGCTCAGCCTGTGCTGCTCACTCAGCTCTCTGGACCATGCCATATCAGAGCATAGAGAGACACAATTTCTTATGTGCTTGCATTGTAGGCCCTGACAATGAGACCTAGCTAGGGTGTTGAAATTAAACCAGCCCAATTAAAAAGGGTAAACAGGATTTCCAGCAGCTTTGCATTTGCTGAAGCTTCAGTGAAAGCACAAGCAATCTCTTCAGCTGTGTGGTGTAAAGTTTTCAAACCAGCTGCTTTCTTTCCCCACTGGCTGGTTGTTTCCCAACAGAGCTGACCTCAGCTGACAGGGTGCCACGTGCTGACTGACCTCTCCTCAAGACGATACAGCTGACTGTTAATTTGAGGAGGAATGGGTGTGCGTGCAAAGCCCAACCTGAGTAAAGGCTCACTGACACCTGCAAAACACCATGTTAGAACCATGAGCAATACACAGCTCCCTAGCAGAGTCCTTAACTGCCCATTGCATTGACATTCCAAGCATGCAGTTATAAATGTACAAGCAAGCAGCATTCCTAAGCCTGATGTTACAGATGTGTTATTGCAGCAGCCATCTGGAGACAAGACAACATCACATCTCTTCCTTAACCAGAACAGGACACGCCAACTTTGCCTGCTTTTTCACCTCAGAGGCAAAACCCCAGACAGATTTGACATCATTTCAACATTCAAAGATGGGCAGATTTCTTTCTCCTTATCTCCATATAAAAGGAACAGTAACTTTATTATTAGGGCCTCCTAATACAAACTACCACAGCTATAACACCTTTGATATAAGTCATTGTTGTACAGGCCAGTTGTAATCTACTAGTAGTTCTTGCAATCGCAGTTATAATAGCTGTCATTAAAACATTTAATTGCATGCCCAGTGTGGGAATGCTCTTTAGCACAGCACATATATCATAGTGTACCAGCTACTCTGCCTGCACAAACACCACTTCAACAGTTCCTTTGGTTATCACTGTGCTTCTTGTTATTGACAGATTTTCATAGGCCAATTCTAAGAAATCTAGAAAATCTTCTTCCTCAAAGACCTCAAAGTACATTTAATATTATACACGTACAATTGACTTTAACAAACACCGAGGCAACTCTTGTGGACATTGGCTAAGCAGACAAATTACACAAGACACTTTCCCAGGTGGAGAAGGACAATGTGGAATTAGAACCCTGGAGTCGAGTTATTCTGACCATCCATCTGCCTGCGCCACGGCAAAGAGCCAGGGTGCAGAAAATCATTTGAGCATTGCCTTTTTAGTTATCTTATTCTCACTCTGGTGTTAGAAATCTGCAGCGCTACCCAGCAATCTTATCCTGCTATGTAAATCTTTTTAAACAAAATGCCTTACTCAAAGCTTACTATTGTTAGCCGATATCAAATCACTGTAGCGATTCGCCACCGGCATATCTTGATCTAATTACATTCTGGAAAGAATCAAAATAGATCTAAAGAAAATTCAGATAATGGAACAGGCAAAACAAGAAAGGGAAAGGAGGAGCATAAACAAAAGATAAAAGTAGAACAGAGAATAGAGGATAAAGCTCTGAGGTACAAAAAAATAGGATTAAATTGTCGAGGTATGTGCAGAGACATCCCATAACGCCTTCCATGAAATTAATGCCAGCCATGGAGATGTGGAAGTGGTGCGTTTAGAACAGAAGTTCCGCAGCGTGTCTGGTCTGCAGCCTCTGAGCAGCAATGTTCATTTGCGCTGTGCCAACAGATTTCAAACAGTCAATGGAGACAAAGCTCCACCCTGGCATAGATGTGTCTATGCCCCACAGCTCTGCCCAGCACCCAGCAACACAGCGGAACGGATCTGCTGCTGTAACGCTGGCAAACAGGGTGAAGACTCCAAGGATGCTGCCAGCATAGGAAACACATCATTTAATCTGGATGATGCTCAGTGGAGTTCTTTCTTCTTTTCAGTACACATCGGTACTAAAAATCTGTGGGCTCTCAAAACTTGTATTACCATTCCTTTTCCTTCATGAGGGAGGGAGCAAGTGCCTCTCCCAATTATTTGCAAGGTCTGTTTTTCAAAGGGCACACCAATCACAGAAGGCCTTACTTTGTCCATGACCTATTGTATGATGCAACTTTTCTCAACATTCTCAGAATTCCAAGGATTAATAAAGAAATCTGCAATTCCACCAACATCAATTATACAGATTTTGCTACACTTCTCAATAAAAATTCTTTCCTCAAAAAAAAGAAAACACCAACCAAAAGAGGAATATCTTTGGTGTCTTTAGGTACACACTTAGAATCCTTCAGTGCTGGAATTAGAAGGGATGTGTGAATACTAGTAGCGTCAAAATACAAAGAGTACTGAATGAAAAGCCACACCTTTGCAAAGGGAAACAACTCATTGTAATTTGCACCTCTTTTGCGAGCAAAGCCCTTGACAAATTGCTCAGCGCAAAGAATCCAGCCAAGAGAAAACCACACCAAATTCGCTCTACAAATCGTAGCCAGACAACTGCACAGAGGGGATTCTCACGGCACCAAGTATGGTTTAGTTCCCCCCACCCTGTTAATATCAAGCTCTGCAGAATGACATACAAAGCTGCCTCCAGGAGAAGTCCTCTCCATGGGAACACGCACACTGACCCGGGGAGCACCCACGTGTCAGGCACTCTACAGTAAAGCCTCATGGCAGTTTGGATCCACTAACCCGATAGCCCAGCAGTTTCTCCCTGCATGTTTAACTCACCAGAGCTGCCACCAGTGCCACCCACAGTTCCAGAAAAAGGCACCCAGCCTGGCAGGCAGGTAAAAGTTCTCTTCAGTTTGACACAGAAGCCAACAATATTACTGGGCCAAGTCAAAGACTCTTTTCACTACTTTTTTACAGCCATTTTTTTTGTACTTCTGGCACCATCTGCATTAGGAAGATTCATTGTCTACTCTTTAAAATTGATCCGTTTGCAACAGACACCAGATGACAGGATGTCACGGGGAGAGTGTGGACACATGCCTAACAGCCAGAGCCTTAACTTCTCCTATGCTGGAAAACCTCTTACAAACATTATTAGTGAGGGGAACGGTTCTGAGACAGTTC
Source organism: Piaya cayana (assembly GCA_013389865.1). Lineage (NCBI taxonomy): Eukaryota > Metazoa > Chordata > Aves > Cuculiformes > Coccyzidae > Piaya > Piaya cayana. The sequence continues at coordinate 48,817 of WAAB01024655.1, forward strand.
TATTCAACACATGCCATTTACAAGCTGCTCTGTATTCTGAAGTTATTAACCTATAATTATTCAAACTGTGTCCCTTAATGTAAGAATCAAAATGAGATTTTGAGTACCTGAGAAATTAAGAGAGTACCAGATTTACTTGTTGATTGACAACACATCACCAATAAAAGCTTCAGACAAGAACCATCTGAAAAGCAAGAGCTGCTATTACAGTTACCACTGTCTTGCCTTAAGAAAAGGTCTATCTGCCAAGCTACAAATACAAGCAACTGTTGCAACATCTGACAGTACTGGAACTGCTGTGGAATATCAGGGAAGGTTAAGAGGACAGATAAAAGTTCTCTGAAAGAGAAAGCAACAGAGCCACCAGAAAGGTGGGGTTGGTCAGCCCTTCATTTGAATGCAAATGTAATTATGAGGCAGGCAGTTAGGCTGACGTCAGGCAAGATCTTGGTAAACCATTACCACCAGTACCTGGTAACACAGTTGATAATAAAAGAGGATGAAGTAGAAGATTCCAGGAAGAGAGGCATTATTAGAGAAAACCAATCACAATTAATTTTAAGCAGGGGAAGAAAATACAGAAGAACAAAATGTTGTGACAGCGTATTTACAATCATGTATGTGAGTTCCCTTTTGGATAAAGAGACCAGCATGTACCCAGGATCTGCGAGGGGGAACAGCAACCTGCCAGTGCAGAACTTTGTGTCTACTCCAGCCTATTCCGATTACATGGGATATCATCATGTGCCAACTCTGGACACCCATGGACAGCCGGCGGGAGCTTGGGGATCTCACTACGGCCCACAGAGGGAGGACTGGAACGCTTACGGCCCAGGACCTTCCAGCACAGTGGCTGCGGCTCAGCTCAATGGCTCGCCTCCCACCCAGGTCTCCTACAGCTCTGCTGATTACAGCTCCCTCCATCCTGCTGGAGCTGGGGGGTTGCCGCCTGTAGAAACAATTAATGCACAGCAAATCTCTCCCAGCAGCCAAAGGCACAGCTCTTACGAATGGATGAGGAAAACGGTGCAAGCTAACACTACTGGTAAGTGTAGATTCAACTTCCAACCTGGGAAAGCATCTTCTGCTATCACTGATCTTACAAATAATTAACCTCACTTGAAGCACCCAGGTTGGTGGGCCATTTATGACATTTATTTAACCCACTGCTGTTTGAGGCAGTTTTAACTAACTTTTCGCGAGTTTCACTTTCATCCCATAAAGGTTTGATGTGGTTCCTGCAGCGGAATGGCTGCTGTGATCAGATATGGCTGCATCTCGCTCAAGTCCAGGAATCTTTAACATTCTGTAAAGCTTCTGGGATGAAAACATGTGTCTCTTGAGAATGTTACAATGAATGTAGCAACATTTAACAGTTACAGGCAAAACCACTACATCATCATTTTGTGCCGCAAGGTAAACATCCACATAAAATCAGGTTGATATTTTAAAAACTTTACAGACTTTTCAATATTTGTAAAGAAAATTGTGTGCTCTGATGCAGCTATAGTGATGATGCAACTTTCCACTCGTGTGTCAGTGTCTTTTACTTTTCCTCCCAGACTTATTAGGTGAGAAGAAATAATCCTAGAGAAGCAATTTCACTCAAATGACCAGCATAGACTGTTTTGTTTGCAGATCACATATCTCATGAGTTAAGCTTTCATTTAGTTTCAAATCAGAGTTACATATTTTTCTCATGTACCAGAATTTTGCAGCTTGCCACAAGCACACGATTAAAAATCACTTTCTTTCAAGTGTCGCTCATTGAGGCGCCTGGTTTGTGTCACGAGCTGCACGCCAGATGAACCTTTCGGTGTATATTCCCAAGGTGTGAATTGGGTGTAGGAAGGTCTGCTAAATCTGTTGTTAAGGTTAAAAGTAGTAAGTGTGTGTTAGAGAGCATCAAAGAAAATGCTGTATAGAAAGAAGAGCAATTACAGCTGGAGCAGTCTTAGAAGAGACAGAAAACCAGCACTGCTCCTTGAGATACAATCCGCCTTCAAATGATTATTACTCAAGAGTAAAATTAGCCTGGTAATTGTTTCTTAGTTATAACACAGATACACACAGTTTTCCCAGTGTTACTAAATATAAAATGCCAGGTGAATATTACGGTAAAACAATGCTGCCCTTCCACTTCCAGCCTGTAACAAAGGCCTTCAAAGCCAGGCAGATTTAGTCTGTTTTCCCCTTCTGTATACTCATGTAAATCAGCAGCGACTTCATTAACATCCTTGGAGATTTCCAGGTGTAGAAGTGATGCAAGGCCTGACTGTAGACCAAATTCAGCCCAAGACTACTGAATGTCAAGGAGGCAGCCCCATATCTGTTCTGTTGTCACTGAATTTTAAATGTGTTGCCATTCCCAAAGAATAAAACAGACTTAAAAATCTAGTTTTACTCTTATTGCGCAGACACGGAAATCCCCGAAAGATTTCTCACGCGCTTCTCAACTTCATAAAATAGAAATGCGACTCAGAACAGCAGTTATGTGCTGAAATTCACCTCCAGACTGAGAATCATTGAGAGCGCAGCACATGCCGAAACACCTTACGAACTCGCTGGACAGGTGAGCGAGGGCCTGTCATAGAAACATGTCCTGGGGCCCCGCATTCCTTGAGCCTGATCCTTTGAAGTGTTACAAACAGCGCAGGACTTCACACAAGTGGGCTCAAGGCATCAACCCTGCTTAAAGAAAAAAAAAAAAGGGCTTGGGGCAGTAAAGCATGAATGTGGTTTTTGCAAAACAAGAGAATTACCAAATAGCTTTGGCTTTCCACAACTCTACCTGCAAAAATGGGGGAAAATTTAATATCAACACACAAAAAGTTGTGAAAAACAAAAGGAAATTCAAGCAGATGAGAAAGCTAAAATTATGTGCAAACAGCTACACATCAACTGACCAACGCTTTCTCTAGATCATGTAAGAGAATTTACTCGATGCCATTATAACCAACCATTGAAATCAACTTGCTTTTTTCCTCACTGCCATAAGATTATTTCCATCAAAGTAGCTACTAGCTCCTCCCTTCAGTACTATCGCTGCTCTAGAGTTTCAGAACCACAGCCCTAAATGTTAAAAATATATTTATATACGCAAATATGTGCAAGTCCTTTACTTCACTAGTGACATGTACTCACAGCTTTCATGTGAGCAGCATGGAGTAACAGAATTGAAAACACATCTCATCTCCTGAAATACTGTCCTAAAGATGAGGGGAATTATTATAGAATCATCGAATCACCAGGTTGGAAAGGACCCACTGGATCATCAAGTCCAACCATTCCTATCATTATCTTGGAGCACAGAGTGTTACTGGGAATTTTTTCCCCTCTATTTAGACCACACTACAGGCACAACATTTTGATTCAATATTCATATTTAGCATTTTATTAAAAAAAAAAAGTTGCAGGAAAAGTAAAACGAAAATTTTACTGACCAAGTCAATTCTCAGGATGACACAGCACCACAAAGACAGAAGTGATGTGTCCTTTCAACAGATAAGATATGAGTTCAAATGATACGAAAAGACCGTAACTGTATACTCAGAACCTGCCTTGTTTTATTTCAAATACACAGACATTGCAAACTGATGAAGCAGTAGGAAATGTTAAAAAAAAATATATCAAAATTGGGTTTGGTAAAGATCTATTCCCAGCAGGGTAACAAGCTGAGACAAAGAACATCTCCAGAATTCCTTACAATCTGATCCTGGTTTTACTAAAAATTAATGACAAAATGCCCTATCGACTCCAGTTATGTCAGTGCAGAACTTTAGACCGATTCACTTGTACAAGCTGTGTAAAATGTGTATTCTGTGATAGCAAGTGAGCCTGCAAAGCATGACACCTCGAGAACACATCTAAACGAGGGTATGGAAAACAGACTTCATATCTTTTACAACTTTACATCAAACTTCCTCAGGGAGAGACCCATCTCAGACATAAGAGGACTAAACAAAAGGGCATTATTTTCATAGTTTGCAACATCAGCCTGTGATGGTTTGGGGGTTTTTTCTTAACTGTAGTCAACACATTCTATGTCTTTGTTTAAACAAGCAGTGATGTACAAGTAATTCAAATTACATCACAGCAGAAACAGTCAGAAAGCAAAATAGAAAAGCACGGAAAAAGGCCCAGGCGCTGCTCTGATGCTAATTTATTTTGCTTTGCAAACTAGTTGTGACATTTATTTTCCACTGGCCTACATTGTCTGAGGTTTTGAGGCCTATCTGTCATATTGAGGCAACAGACCCTTTCAACACTTCTCTTCGCTTTGATATGCACTCTTGTCTCTTCCTTCTCCCTCTTTTCTTCAGGAGTTATATTGCCGGAAAGGGTGATGATTTTCACAGCAAATAAAGAGGCCTTCTCCCGGCTTTATTGTCCTCAGAAGAAATGCTCTGTGAATTTTATGACCAAGGGGAATGGGGAAAACTATTCCTTTTCTCCACCCCCTCAAATCATGGTTATATTTGCTGATTATAGTGAAGCCAGAATACCTCTGTTGAATTTTAACTTGTTTTCAAAGATTACCTCCTAAGCCCTCAGTTTACAAGGAACCGGAATATCTATACTATTGTTAGCATTACAGCTGTCACTTAGAGCAAATATCTCAAAGCCAACAATTTGTACCTTGAAAAAAAAAAAAAAGTAAACTTAGTTTGATGATTGCTTTAGTCCTGCAGTTTTAGGCAGGAAAACCTTGTGCACGAGAAGTCAAAGTGGCAAAGGATTTGGGAAAAATCCTTAATTAGGCGTATTTCAAACTATCTTAAGCTATTTCTGCCTCTAGCATCCAGATACCAGTATCACAGACTGTCCTCAGTGCTGGTCCAAAATTAAAGAGAACTCAGGAAAAAGTATTCCTTCATCTATTTCTGTCCTTTTTTCCTCTGCTAAGATGAAAGAGTCTGACATTTGTTTAGGGCTTGTAAATTCCAAACCAATTGGCTTGTGTTTCTGAATGTGAAAGGGGTTCTTGATAAGATCTCCTTGTCGCTCCTTTGTGTGGCGTGTGCTTCATCTTAACACCTCAATGGATTTTAGGGAACCATTTTAAAGGAGTCTTTGTCCTACAGTTTGTCCCAGAAAACTCACATCAAAAAAAACCTGGGAAGATCAGAAGAAAAAAGGCAAACCACCTCGTTGGCTGCTGAAAGTGCAAAGAACAAATAAGCTGAAAAGCCATCTTTCTGTACTATTATTACATGAAGAGTTGTTTTAAAAGCCTGTGAAATGAGAGATACCTTCCAAACATCAAGGATTGTTTCTCTTGATAGTATAGTAATCCAATATATCTAAGAATATTTAGTCTTTACATTAGAGACAATGATACTGAAATCTAGTATTTTATTGCCTCTCCTTACAAATCGCCAAGCGCTTTCAACTGGAGAGGGACGCTCAGCACCCAGAGCTCCCCTGGAACGGCTCTGTGGGCACTCAGCAGCTTGCACAACTAGATCCTTTTGAAAAAATTAAATTCTAATTATTATTGAACTTACAAACATGTCCTGTGGCCACACAAGAGAAGAAACACATTTCCAGTAGGACATTTTGTGGTAGAGAGGTGATACTTCAAAACTCAAATAAAGAATTAGGACATGGTGCAAAAAACAAACTGTGTGTGAGCTTCAGTCTTGAAATCCTGAGTATTTCTGCCTACATATCACAGAACAACCAGGTTGGAATCAGTGAGCACTGAAACGAAACCCCTCTGAGATCAAATATAGCCAGCACCAATTATGTACTGCTATGAATTATTTAAGATGCTTCAGGGTGTTTTTCACTTAAGAGCTTTACATTTGAATGTATGTTTACAGAGAAAGGGAGATAAAAAGGGAAAGACAGTTATGATAACCAATACTGATTCATTTGCTCTGCACCTCATATTCCTCCTCCCTCACTCAGAAAACAAACCCAGGCAAGTACCCTGTAGTTTAATGAATGTTGGTGAAAGGTTTATATGTTTGAAAGAAAGATGCTGCAGAAAATAAAATTCAACATATTAATAACACTTCTTTCTTTAACAGGTAAAACAAGAACAAAAGAGAAGTACCGAGTGGTTTACACAGATCATCAGAGGCTAGAATTAGAGAAGGAATTTCACTGCAACAGATACATTACAATCAGGAGAAAGTCAGAACTGGCAGCAAACCTGGGACTCTCTGAAAGACAGGTACACAGAGACTCCACCATCCGTACACGCCCACGCACCAGACACTGTCACTGCCAGAGGACATGAGCAGCTCTCACGTTCTGTGTCCAAAAGTAGTGCGAAGGCAACCATGATAAAGTTTGTGAGTATATCTGGCATGCAGAGAACACACTGCGCAAATACAAATTAATAAATAGGCTAATCTGACAGAAACCTCCAATTATGGGTAACTAAAATTTATACTAGTAGTACTTATTTTTACATGCATAACTGCTTGCTAGACAGCTAGAATTCAAACAGCCCAGTTTAACATTATCTCAGCCATGTTCCCAATAGTTAGGACATTCTCCATCTTATTCCTTCTTGCAACCACACAAACAGGGGCCCAGAAAATTCCAAAGCATTGGATACATATCAGTTGTAAGCAGAGAAGATGAAAACTCAGCACTCAAAGAGCAATCAGTGAAGATATCTGTGTATTTTCTGTTATGTCCGCAGGCCACACTCTCCCTCAGTCAGTCAGATTTCAACACATTCTAAGTTTTTACAGCCTTTCATTGTCAAGCCAGGACTTCTTTCTGCTATTATGTTCACAGGTACTTCACCTATAGGGGGTTCACACCTACTATACATAGGATGCTTTAGGCTGTAAAATTTGATGCCAGATTCTTATGCCTGTTTTCCTGTTTAACCAAGACTATCCATTCAGAATATCTACAACCATATCCTTACATCTGATGCTTCTTGAGAAAGCAACTCTGTGTTCATACCTATTAAGTATGAGCTTATGCACCATCCTGAATAAAAGCAATCTCCTGAGCAGGGCTCAGGGATCAGAGCTGTGTTCATAAAGCCTAGGGAAATATAGGATAAAGAATTTCCTAAAATCACCGTGCTGGAGAGAGTACCTACGAAGTACAGCTTTGCAGTCTACAAATAAAGTCACTGTTGAATCCAGCTCTTCTTGCACAACAGAATTCCAGTGGTTCCAGTACAGCCGGAGGAAAAGGGAAGATTTAGCGATACTGATTAAGGCTTCTCATACCTTAGCAATCAGACTTATTACCCCCGGGTACATTTAAACAAGACACCTTTCTTTTTAGAATTTCACAAACCTCTGCTCTTTCTGAACATGCACATTCCCTTCTCTAAAATATTCTGCTTTTTCAGAGGCCTCTGCTTCTGCATTCAGTCAGTGCAACAACACAGAATAGAGCAGGACTGATTGAGGCTGGAAGTGTAAGGAAGCACAGACAAGCAGCAGTATTTAGGGATCAAGCACTGGGCTTTTATAAACATATTGCAGTGCAGTGATGTTAAATCCCAGATCCAAACAATGCACAATGCACACTGCAGACTCTAAGTGGCCCTAGAAAATAACTACAAGTCCATCAGTGATGGACTAAATGTTGTTATACATGAGGATGTAGCTGGAAAATGTCCAGAGAACTGCAGTTAGGAAAGATTCCTTAACGTGATGCAGGCTGGCTGGTTTAGAACACAGCCAAGCCTGGAGTAACCCATGATGCTGCTCAAGACCCATTGCCTCCTTTCACACAGCTGCTGCTTTTAAAGCCACCCCATGTCTGACTGGAACATTTCTGTCAGGTAAAATGTAGACAAACCAGGCAACCTAGCTGCATTTCTACAGGACTCACAGCAAGCAAAGCTAAATGCTTCTCACTGTCATGACCAGAAAGGTAGTTTAAAAAAAACCAAAACAAACTACTGGGGAAGTAAGAATGAGATTTTTAATACAAAGCAATGCTATGACTTTCTAGATCACCTGTATTCAACACACCTTAAAGGATATAACGAAAACTGTAAAGTAAGAAAAAGACATTAATGATAAAGAAAACAGAAATGGGGTTTCCAACTCATTCACACCTTAGCATAAGGAAAGAAAACATAGATACTTAAAGTAGATTTCAAACAGATAGGAATATTTATGTTTGCACAATTAACCTGGGAAATCCACTGTCATTAGGTAATGCCAATGCCTCTATTTATATACAGGACACAGCACATATACTGCTGTAAAACACACATATAAACACAAGAGTTCAGCAACAGACACATTCAAAACTTGTAAAATACATAGTAATATATGCACACACAAAAAATAACTCACAATATAAATGAAGAAAAAGAACCTTCACTACTTGGGTTTCAATTAATCTGTAAAACAGATGATACAGAATTCTTGACAATTGTTCCATAATTGCATCTTGATATGCCACTGTCAGCGCTTAGATGCAGACTAGGTGGACCCTGAACCCACAGGAGTAAGTTGATTACTGTGCCCCTAGAGATAACACAGCAGGTTCACTTTACACCAGATCTAAGAAAAGAAAGTAATTTTCTACCAATGATGATGCAGAAAATTACTACAGAGCAACTAAAATGTTTTTAACTGCACAAATCCAGTGTTCCAGTTTGTGGTTTTGGTTGGTTTGGGTTTTTTTTTTGGTTTGGGGTTTTATAGGTTTTTGTGGGGTTTTTGTTTGGAGGTTTTTTGGTTGGGGGGGTGTTATTTCTTTTAACATAACTCTATTTTCATTGCTATTAATACTGTAGAAAGCTGGCCACTACTTTGAATTAATCAGATAACATTTGTAACACCACAGGTGAAAATCTGGTTCCAGAATCGCCGAGCCAAAGAANATAGGTTTTTGTGGGGTTTTTGTTCGGAGGTTTTTTGGTTGGGGGGGTGTTATTTCTTTTAACATAACTCTATTTTCATTGCTATTAATACTGTAGAAAGCTGGCCACTACTTTGAATTAATCAGATAACATTTGTAACACCACAGGTGAAAATCTGGTTCCAGAATCGCCGAGCCAAAGAAAGAAAACTGATCAAGAAGAAAATCTCTCAGTTTGATGGCAGTGGGGGCTCAGCTCAGAGTGACTCTGGTTCGCTCAGCCCAAATGAAATATCAGGTTCTCTGTTCCCAGCATCACATGGACTAAATGGATTACAGCCTAGTGACATTCACTAGGTCATCATTTCAGAATGAACAGGAAGGAAAAGAAGAAAAAAGAGCAAGAACGGACTCCCACTGCCTCCGCCTTGGAAACTCTGCTTTTCAAAGGACCATTCTCATTAATGTCTTCAGAGTGCTGATTTCTAACACAGTATCTGGGACTGGTATCAAAATACTTTAATTAGTGCAGAAATCTCAGGGAACTTGTGCTGCTAAGATTCGTCAATCAAAATCTTTGAGAAGGAGGTAATTTGTTTCAAACACCGACACAAGGAGTGATGCAACTGCAGATTCAAGTTAATGTAGTTCTAGTCCGATCATATATGTACTCAGAAAACTAAGTGAATGGATTATAAAATAGAGTACTACTGCATAAAATATAAGATGATGGGTGTATTTGGTTTGTTACATTTTATATAATTAGAGTAAACTGTAGATTTAATAAATATTCACTAAAGTATACTGAAAAGAATGCTACTTTTTGAAACGACAAAAAACATTGAAAACGATTAAACATACAAGAAACATAACAATGTTGCTATACGAACATATTGCATTGCTTAAAACAAATCTCCTTTGCCCTGTGTGGTCGCATTCAAGCATGTCAGTCTCCTAAGTGATGGTTAGAAGCCTGTGATATCACACCAAGAGCTCTTCAGTGGTACCAAACGCAGCAATTGGTCACACACATCAGTAACTGCCACAGTGTTTGGAAGACAGAAGTTATTACTTCAGGCTCCAACAAATGCACGTATTATGGCTCCAAAATATGAGCACAAATGTAATGGAAACAGAACTGTAACTGACAGCAAACTACCCAAACGCAAATAAAGAATTTGTTTAATGCCTCTAAACCTTATAAGTGAGGTTTGGGCTGCTAATTTCATATACATGACACTTACTTTGAGCTAAAGGCAAGGAATACCCCAAAACAGCTGAGGTTGTATTTTGCAGCTATTACAAAGCAGCTTAGCACTCACAAAGCCACAGCAAGCACCTAACAGAAGGATCATTCGCTCCATTCCACACGCCTGAACAAGCACACACTAGGGATAAACATGCTGGCGGTGTGGTAAGTTGTAGTTCTTGGCCCCTGTTGGCTGGTGCAAAGGTAGCAGTGGTGTGCAGAAGGCAGCTGATGAGTCTAGAAACAGCAGAAAGAAAACCCAAACCACCAAAAAACCCCCCAAACCCTTCAGTAGTGCAATTCATTGAAATGCCATATCAGGAACTTCTTGTTGGCCCAGAAGTAAGTGCTTTATTTGAAAGATTTAATATTACTGAAAAAATCCATCAGAAGGAAAGGTAATAAAAAGGGAAAACAGAAGAAAACAAACCGAAAACATCATTATCTGGCATATGAAATGTCATGCATCACACATCTCAACATCAAACTCTTGGTCTCAGGAGCAGTTGATCAAATTCTGCTGGCCTGAGTGTCAGTGAGCACTGATAACGCACTGAGCAACACGGTCAGAACTTACCACAGCGCTTCTCATCCAGATTCCATTAATTACATAACTTAGATCTGAAGATGTGCCTCGCTATTTTCCAATTATATAAAAATAACTGTTACAGTAACTCCATGAAAGTAATTCTTTTAGGAGTTACAGGAATTACACTCTTCAAAAACAAACATTAAATTATAACATTGCAGACAAAAATGTCTTAGATAAACCAGGAGGAAACTGCAGCACTGGGTAAGACCTTACTGACTGCAAGAATTGCGTGGGTGATTCTCCTATACATTGCTAATAATCTCTTATTCATATGGTTAAAATAAGTAGGCATATCTTAATGCAAACAAACTGCAAACAGAAAACCTTGTGTGTAAAATATTTATAAGACTCAGCCCTATGATAAATTGAGGCAACATCTGCGAGGCTTTAATTCTGGGCCTTCTAAAACTGCTCAATGACAGTGCAGGGTTATGTGATTGCAGGACAGTTCAGAAGGCAGAGGATGTTATGGAACCTGCACACAAACAGACCCACTCCTGTTTCTGTTTCTATCTGAATACACGCTGGCAGGCAGCCACATGCATCCATGCTGCTCTGCTCTGCTTTTCATTCAAAGAATTCCATGCATTTACTCTAGAACACATCATGGAGAGGAGGTTTTCCCAGTGCCATCAGCCCCTCTACCTGTGCTGTCCTTTTATACATGAAGGATGTAGAAGATAAAATAACTTCCCAGGAAACTCACGAAGAAAGAAACTGCAGTACTTCAAATGTACAAGAAAAAAGAGAGGAGGATCTTTCCTTTCCTCCCCAAATCTCACATCACTAAAAGCGCCACCTTTTAGCAGGACCACCTCTACAGAAGAGCAGGTGACAGCTTTTGTGAAGGTTCAGTGACAGAGGAATACAAAGTGAGAGAAAACATTTTTCCTAGTTTCTAGATTTTTTTAATGTATGATCAGTATTCAAACTGGCAAGGATGAATGGTAAGTAGAGAGCTATAAAAATACAGCATGTCCTCCGTTGTACTCATGTACCAGAAATGCATGGCTTCACGTAAAATTTCTTTCGTTTTACTTCATGTCAAATAAATAACTTACAGAGTTATTTACTAGGTTTGCATTCAACATGTTCAAAATCACCACCTCAGTCTCTAACCACCTCCTCAAACTGTGAGGCCAACAAGAAACCCCACGCTGTTCTGACCCACTGAGCAGCAGAGTCACGGACTGCACCTCAGAACAACCGCTGCTCACCAAGGAAACATTTTAAATGGGGCTATTTTAGATATCAAAGGGGAGTTTGAATGGGATACAAAGCACCTCCTGCGAAATGTTTAAAATCAGTCCTGTCAATAAAAAGTGTTTTGCTTTTCCATGACCTTCACCCTGATTTTTTTCCACCGGGTCTATTTTAAAATTTATTCAAAGCATACATTAACTAGTACGTGGGGGAGACAGTCTCTTTCGTACACAAGATAACGATCTCTAAACCTAAAAATTGTAACAGATGATTTTTCTCTGGCAATAGCTAAGTCAAATAAGAAGTCGTTCCCCTACCTTGCACTGTGTATAACGACCTCCCATCTAGATCATAACGTTCCTTTAAATCCAAGTGTGGTGCCACAGCTGCTTCCCGAAATAACCTAAGGGAAAATAAAATAACCACATCTTTAAATTCTTTTAGACTAACCTGAATCATTTTTAGTAACCTTGATTGCAGAGCAATTAAATATGTAGCGATATTATGAGGTCCAGAGGCTAGAAAGCCACAAAGAGGGGAAATAACAAGCAGTTGGAAGAAGCAAACTCTTACTCTGCCTCCGACAGGGTTTGGACATTGTCTCTGACTGTAGCCTATGCCATTTAAAAAACATCATCCCAAATCAAATCACAATTCAGAACTCCATGCTGGCAGAGTTTAACATCCTAGTAAAGACTGCACAACAGCCTGACAGACGTTCATCCTATGTTCATGTTCTGTCAAGAGGAGCGAGGGAACACTGGGATCAGGATATGCAGATGGGTGGAGGCAACACAACCATTACAAAGTCCTTATATTGCTATTATTTTCTGGGCAGCTGTGTTTGGCTCTTCTGCATCGCATATGTCAAGGAAGAGCTTCAGAAGATGTTATCCAGCCCCTGCATTTAATTTTTGTATTTATGTGGGTGAGAAGAAACACTAAAGGCTATAAGCAATATTTTCTAATATTTATCGTTCCTCCTTTGAAGACTTCTCCAGGGACTGCAATTAGACTCTCCCCTTAGCACCATTAGGCAATTAAAATAATAACAAATCAAACACAATCCTTCTTACCCAGTGAGTATTTTCCCCAAGCTGTCTGTGTTTCCTGCCTTTTTCCCTTTATGTAAATAGAAAGCCATCACACCGTTTAAATTCAGTTGTTTGATTTGTGTTTCAAGTTTGCAAAGTAGCAAGCCACTTTAACACCATGCTGATATCAAAAGAAAATTCTGCATCGCACAACTGTCTCATTCCAGCAGCCAACAAATCCCTTCTGACGTTTATCAGAATCATCTTTATTCTTATGAAAATACTGCAGCGATGCCAAAGCTTTGGGAGCAACAGCCCTTCTCAGTCCCACTACCTATAAATACTTAATCAAGAAGGAACACTTTAGCACTAACCGATCATGCTGAGACTCACCGTACCAGCACTGTGAGCTGGATTCATTAAATAACTCCTGAATGTTGATCTGTGAGAGAAGATAAAGAAAATTACAGACTCATCTGTAGTTACAGTAATGACAGATAGTTTAGACAAGAAATCAGAAAGGACCTTATTATAAGAAATTTCTTAAAACCTGATTTGCAGTGAAGAGAGCAGAACTTAACCCCCTAATGGGTTGCTTGTAGTGGTAATAAAGGTCAAGTAAAAACCTGCATTAGAAGCTTGACAGCCTCTGGAAACTAAGATTACTACTGAAAATTGATCTACATTAGGCACTTCCAGAGTAAGCGGCAGAGAGCTGTGAACCCCTGCATAAATTAAAAAAAAACAACTTCTAGACATTACGAAACATCTATATGACAAAAGCAGCTTCATTAAACTTCTCACACCATTCTTGACTTGCCTTATTTCAAGAAATGGAACATGTCCAAATTTGCCTAATGAGTCACACATTTCTATTTCTAAACAAAAGAATGCAAGCCTGCAGCAAAACGACCGATTCACCCAGAAAGGCAAAAAGAATTCTAAGTCCAACAACCAAACCCACAGAAACTACCAGCATCTTTTTCTTGTAGCAAATTCCCCAGTGTTAAACAGGATCAGTCACAGTTCCCACTGCAAAGTTTAGGTTTCACTTCCCAAAAGGAAAATCAGCAGAAAAAGCTGTATTTGGGAGTTACTTCAAAAAATCTCAGGTACTTATCAAAGTATCTTAAACTGTGTCATTAATATTATTCTTAAAAGAAAATATTATTTGCTTTGAAGCACTAAAAATTAATGACTGTACTGGAATGATCTGCAGCACATGGTACCATGCTGTTTGAGTAGTGGTTTCATAGCCTGAGAATGAAAAACAATGTCATGGGTTAAGAGCTCAACAGAGGGTTGAACTCAAAATGGTTAAGTTGTAATCAATGATCTGAAACCCATTGTTAGCTGCTGCCCATGTGCAATTTAGGTTAAAAATGTTTGAAATGCCTATCGGCCCTTATCAGCTTAATATTTTGATCCACTAACTGGAACTCCCTAGAGCCTGATACCCTTCCTACTGCCCCAGGCACCAAAAGCAGAGCAAATAAAATACAAAATGTTAAGATTACTGACAACTTGGAGCACTGTCTATGCATACCTCAAGAAGAGATGGGATATATTATAGGCCTTATAGAGCGGCTAAGAGAGCTGGGGTTGTTTAGCCTGGAGAAGAGGCTGAGGGGAGACCTCATTGCTCTCTACAACTCCCTGAAAGGAGGTTGTGGAGAGGAGGGAGCTGGGCTCTTCTGCCAAGGGACAGGGGACAGGACCAGAGAGTGGTGGTAAATGGAGTTAAATCCAGCTGGAGGCCAGTCACAAGTGGGGTCCCCCAGGGCTCAGTGCTGGGTCCAGCCCTGTTCAATGTCTTCATCAATGACCTGGATGAAGGCATTGAGTGCACCCTTAGTAAGTTTGCAGATGACACTAAGCTGGGTGGAAG